>JAQIXG010000167.1:0-41081 GCA_034700105.1 Oconnorella tubifera
ACTTTATACTTTGATACTGAAGTAGATACTGTGTATGATGATTACTGAACACATTGCAGTGGCCTCATAAATTGCTTTATGCTTTCCAGTTTTTATTTGTTTATTTTCAATAGTTAATATTAAGTGTGTAATTAATTTAGCTGCGAAGCTCTTTACTTTTTAATTTAAAACATATTATCACGTATTTGATTTATTCAAAATTTATCCTTTGTTCATTGATTTTGATTGCTTCTTGCTACTTTAATTTCAATCTATTATTATTTTTTAATTTGAGCCGTTTGTAATTTAATATTAAGTATTATGTGCACTTTAAAATTTATGACATTAATTGAGATTGTTGCAATTAATTTAATGATGCATAGACATGTGCATGCATGTATAATTTGTTTTTATGATTCTTTATTTCATGTTTATTTTGTTTAAATTTGATTTATAGTTCGATTTCTTTGATATTTTTTTGATCCGTATTTAATACTCATTATAATCTTGGCTGAGATTCTTGTTTCGTAATTGAGCAACATTATTTTACTAAAGTTGTTTGTAATAATTATAGCCGATCCTGTTCAAAGTAAAGCTTCGCGAGCAAAGTTTAAAAAGTTGGTTCACTTGGGTAAGAACAACACCAAGCGGGTGTGATTTGTCCTTGGCGTTGTTTCTCTACCAGTGTGTTTGCATGTATGTTTGAGTGTGTGTTTGGATGTATTGCTAATTAGTTTTTATGTACAGTGCTGGAGCTAGCAGTGATGTTTGTTGTTTGTTGATCTTTATTTATATTTGAATCTACAGAGAATTTTGTTTAATTTTTTTGATGCCGTATACAGAAGCTATGTGTGAAGTATAAATATTTAGTTATCCAATCACACTCTTATCTGTTTTATTAATGCCAGTACTGCTCATTTTGATTGGGTGACATAATTGGCCTATTCAGGGATTGGCTAATTGGCTTTAGATTATAATTAGCTTTATTTGATTTAGCCATGAGATTAGACAAATTTTAAAATAAAAAATGTATAGAGCAACTTTAGATTGTGATTCTATGGAATTTAAAATATCTGGCTTCGGCACTGTTTTCTTAATTACTTATAGCGTTTTCTTGTTGCATACTGTTGCTGTTGTTACAGTTGTTATATTAATTCATGATTAAGTTTTATAGCATTTACTAAATGTTACGTGTATAATAATGTTTTGATTTTAAAATATAGTGTTAGTTTAAAATATAACATTATTTAGTTTTGTTGGTTGCTTTTCATTGAGTGATTTTAGTCTCATTTTGATACAATACAATTGAATACATCAATGTACTTTGCAATTGCTAAAATAAGTTATGAATTTACTGTATTTGATCTTAATGACTCTTACGTAGAAGGCTTCATAAGCAGAATATTGTATACACCTACAACTTTTTAAATGTATTGAAATTAAGATAATGAAGTTACATATATTTATTTACATGCGTATTTGCATGGTGAAATTCTAATTATAGTTTTGATTTTTATATTAAATGTTTATACGCTGACTTTAGTTAAAGATTAATTAAATTTCATAACAGTGATGTTTATTTATAGATCTTTTTGTTATTTTTATAAAAGTCTTTCACTTCTGTGTCTGTCTATTCGATCATCAGCGTGTATGGGTTGAAAAAAGATGAAAATAATTCCAGATTGAATACATCAAAAAATCAAGAAGTTTTCTTTATTTTATTTTTAATTTCTTGAATGTATTTATTTATTGTTAATAATTATAGAAGTGATGAGTGATCATTTACCGAGTGATCTCTTATTAATTTTGTTTATGTCGGAGTGATTTAGTGACATTGTTTTTAGTTTTTTAACATTATATTGTATTACGTTAACGGATTATTTTATTCAGTTAAACAGCCAAGTTTTCATTTAATTAAAATTGTTTATTTTAGATGAATAAGCTTTTTTGTTTTTTTTATTTACTCACACCCTGTTTGCAACATTAGCATCATTTTGACTTATGTTGTAGTACTTGAACATTGATTTATATAATTGGATCATTATCTGTTTCTAAATTTAATCCAGATGTAATGTTATACTAATCAAAATTAATAACACTTGTTGATAATTTCTTATTCCATTTATCGTTATTTTGCTTTATAATTTTATCTTTATTTACCATTGTTATTTCATAATTATTATCAAGATTAATGATTTTATTCGTATGTTATCATCATTATGTTACAGCTTTGCGACATTCCCCATCTAAGAGAAAATCAGTGACAGACAGACAGAAATCATTAAACGAATCGGACTTTACGTTCATTGATAAAGAACTGCTTGATACAGAACAAGGTATGCGTCATAAGAACTTAAATGAGACTAATTGCATTTCAGTTTTTATATGACAAGAAAGTTTAAAAAGTGTGAACAGTTGCTGAAAAGATTTAACTCATTGAAATCATTCAATTGAATTAGTTGTTTTAAATGATATGAACTAGTTCAGTTCTTTTTGAATCTTCTGTGATCTTTTTAAATATTTGTGTATATTAAGTAAAAATAAAATAAAATATTCAATCAACTATAATATCTCACAACAACTGACTAATTAACTTACTAGTAGAATCAGTCGGACGTAGATTTGCAATAGATTCTAAGGGAGTTGAAAACTTAATTAATAAAACATTAAAATTAAGATAAACATTAGTCATTGTGGTTTTGTCATCACAAAGAACAAGAACTAATTCATTATAGGTGCAGTTGGAGGTAGGCCTGACATTCTTCCGTTACAAAACCAATCCTTCTCTCATCCCATCATTACTCTACAACCAGTCGAATCAGTCAGTCGGCGTAATAATAAGTCAACCGTTCATCGCACGCTGTCAACCGTTGTATCAGTCGAGTCGCCTAACGCTAAATCTGTCTCGTCAGCTTTAAAGTCAAGCACGTCGCGTCAGGTGTCGTGTAGTGAAGTGTCAAGTAGTGATGATGTTCAAGCTGAGAGAGCGATATTTGCGTCGCAACAAAGGTGAGTGTTGGAGTCATTGCATCGCTTTAAACGTAAGAAGAGATTCTAGTTCGGAGCATCATTTGTGCTCTTAATTGGAAATCTTTGTAAATTTTAAATAGTATTATAATAAAAATAATAGTTTGGTTATATTTTTCTCTTTCAATTTCTTTTAGTTCTTTTATTTATCTTTTTCAATATTGATATGATTCAGTAAAAAATATTTGATTCGTTTTTTATAATCCTAATGAAATATCTTATATGCAGGTGAATGTAATGACTAGTTATTTTTGACTGTGTAGTCTCTTTTTTCATAATAATTCTATATTATATAATGAATTATTACTTCTCGGTTATTCAGTACTCAGTTTCATTGTCGAGTGTTTATATAACAGATAATATAAAATTAATTTATTATTTCTATCATTAATGTCTAATTATAGCTAAATCTGATCATAGTAGGAAAATGATTTAAAAGTTGTTACTACAGATCTGCAAGAATTACGATTTCTAGTCCGAGTGACGTTGAGTTGATAGTCAATCAATCCACGTCGTGTTCCACTGTCAAGTCACCGTCAACAGAGAGCGCCACTGGTTATGTAGCGTCAGGGGAGGATACGTCAGGTAGAACGTCATCATTATTTGCATTGAATTGAATACAAGATTATCATATTGCAGAGGCTTTAAAACCAATCACAAATTGGGATATATAGTAATTGTCAATATGAAAATTTATCGATTATTGACCGATTATTCTGTATTAATATTAAATTTGAAATAATTTTAGGTTATAATATGATACAGAGTAACGAGCATAAAAATATAAATGTAATATTAAAATTTAATGTGTATAATTATAGATTCAATATAATTCATGAAAAATTGTTCTTTGAAAGCGATTACAATCTTAGTTCTTTTTTTTATTATTATAATTTATTCATTATTATTTAATTTAATAGCTTTTAATTGTAATAATTGTTTAATTATTTTAAATGATATAAAGCTGTCTGTTAATACAAACTAACAATAATGTGAACGGATTATTTATTAATTTATTATTATATACATTATTTCTTATTCTTATTTATCAACTTTACAGCGAAATCATCACAGTCAGTGATTGCATTGAAGAATGCCCAGTTAAAAGCATCATTCACTCAAGACTTAGTAAAATAAAACTTGTCAGTCCGAATAAAATTCATTCTATGAACACGTTATTTCTTAGTACGATCATTATGATTACCATGTCATATTTAGTATTATTACTATTATGTTGAAATTGTTCGTATTCGAATGAGTTCATTCAAATCTTGTTTGTTGATTCTTTACTGGATAAATATATAGTTACTAGCACAGGACACTGTTTTTGTACTTGAATACTAGCCTTAAATAATGATAGTCATGGAAAATGTAGATGTATAGAGTGTGACAATAGTTAAGAGTTTATTAAATGACATTAGTCTTTCTCATTTAGAGTCATGTGTACTGATAATAGCGTGTAGTTTTATAGATTTGTATTTTTATGTCTTAGTGTATTGCAAGTTAGGGGTGTTGGTACTACTGCAACGTTTCTAGTTTTTATAAATTTTCATTGTTCTAATCAATATTTTGTACTTTGGTTAAATTTGTTCGTATTTTGCATTATTTAGTATTTTAGACAATATTACCTTATACAATATTCATTCATTGATGAGAATAGATTTCAATACAAAAATATCAATAGCATTGCATTTCAAATTCATTTTGATCTTTAATTCATGATGTGTTTGAGAAAAATGCTATGATCTATATAAAATCAGTAAAACAAATTACTTAGAATTCTGATAATTGTTATTTGATACAGCTTCTTTAAAAAAACTATTATTTCACTAGTTATATTTCGACATTGCTCTTTGATTGTAATTTAGAATTAGATTTGTATTTACAATTCAGATATTAAATTAAATTTCAGTTTTCTTGTAATTCAATAATTGAAGTTCACTGTTAGTAATATAAGTCTTAAATTATGTATTCATATTACAACATATTAAGTCTTCTAGTACTTAACGTTATTTTAGCTAAATGGATTTTCTGTAATGTAGCATTATTGTTTGTTCTTTTTAGTTGTTAAATTAATTCGAATATTTTACTGACTTAATAGTTACAAGTCAAAATGTTCAATATACATTCTGTGTGTTTATGTATAATATATACTGTATACCATTATGAGTTGTTGGTAGTTTGTATTTTAAACTAAATAGGTCTTTTTAGTATATGTATCACAACTTGAATTGTTATTTCTTTGCGTATAAATCAACATGTGCAAAAAGTCAGCAATAATTGGCCAGTGATAGAATTTTCATTATGATGTTTAGTACTTAATTTCATTTAGCGATGATTTATTAGACCAGCGGTTCCCAATCTGTGGGTCGCGACCCCAACTGGGGTCGCCTTACAATTTGCCATGGGTCGCCTGAGAATGAATTAAAAAAAAGATGTACAATGTACATGCAATGTACATTGCACAGTACACACCTAAAATTTAAACATTTTATTCATTTTCAAATTGATTTTTAAAAATATTGACCAAACAATATAACATATTGTTGTGTTGGGGTCTCCACAATTTAAAAAAAAATTTGTTGGGGTCGCCACAATTTTGCAAATGTTATCAAGGGGTCGCAGCATCAGAAAGGTTGGGAACCTCTGTATTGGACTATAATAAATCAGAGTTGTATGTAAGAAGGGATATAAACGTTACTCTCTTTTTTACTGTTAGAGTTTAACAATGGTGCTGCTTTGAGTCGAGGAAAGTATTTACGGTAACTTGTATCTGTATTAAATGGTTAGGTTATTGTTGAATATGAGTCGGCTTAAATAAGACTAACTATTATTTTTACTAACAAAAATTGTTACTAAAAGTACTAAGCATTATTAAAATTAATTATAATGGTTATTGCTTTATAACCAAAAAGTTATAAAGTATTAAAGTTATTACGTTACAAGTGTTACATAGTGTTGTCATGATGTAGGCCTTTTCTTGGGTTATTTATAATAATCTGTTATCTATCGCTATATGCTTTGTGCTTAATAGTTTTCTGTCGATGTTAGTAACAATAATGTAGCAATAACAATAATAAGCTGAATTTAACTTGAATTTTCTACCGATATCACTCACTGATTTATTGAAGTAATTTAACGAGTAGACTTTTGATAAAATATCTAGGCAATTAAAATCAAACGCATGTTTTAAAGAACAGTTTCAAGAGATTCTTAGAGATTTAATTATTTTAATGCCTAGTCACATACATTCATTAAACCTGCATAGATATTCTGTGTAATTCAAGTATTTGCAATACAATAATCAAAAATAGTGAAACATTTTGCATCCGTCCGTTGCACAGGGTATATATAAATTTCAAGCCTTATTACACTTAGCTCATTATTCGCAGGGTGAAATGGTGAAATTTTTACTTATGTTTGAAAGTGAAACTTGATTGTAAATGAAATTGATGTTATATTTACGCTGTAATATTATATGTCATTGTTTACATAGCTGTTTGTTATAATTAAAAGGCAATAATAAATTTTGTGTATTCCTAAGCGATAGTTCTAATGATGTTATTGTATTCTTGTTGTTAGCTCTTTATTTCTGCATTTATGTATAAAAAAAACAGGTAGCACAAATTATTGTATTTATTTTCGAACGTATAGAATTTTAGGATGATAGCCGATTCTTGTGGTGAAGTAGTTAGAGCGTTAGACTAGGAACCATAAGATCCCGGGTTTGATTCACACGTGTGATTTTAAAAGATTAATTTTACGATTATTTTCTTTACAAACAGTAATCGTCACAGTAAACGTATCCTAAAGATTATTCAACCTGTCACAATTTGTTATAAAAGTGTAACATATTCTAATAATTCTGGTTTACAAATGTTTGAAAATTGAGACGATGTACTTTTATATCGATCCTCAAAAACATGCAGTAAGCAACCCAGGGTTTCCCCCTACAGAATAACTAGTTTATTTTAAATAATCAGAACTTTATTCTGACTTTGTGACTAGTAATATTAATATATTCTGTCTTCTCTGATGCTGCTCTTTAGTTATTCTATAGTCTTCTTTCCTTTAATGTACTCTGAGGCAATTGCTTATGCTTTAGATTTTGTGTTACTCTTGTCCATTGTCATGTTCAATGTTATATAAGATGTTATATAACAATTTTTCCCTGATCTCTAAGAATATTTGAATTTTATTCATGAGTTGAGGGCAGTATTTCTTAGTATATTCATTAAAATTAACTTAAATGTAACCTTTTAATTTCATTTAGATTTATTGTATATTTCCTTGTGTTTTTATAATAGGAGGACTTCCTTACGTTAAATTAGGCTCTTATTAGATTAATGAAGCACAAGACTCAAACTCTTAACACTTTATCAAAAACTATATTTCATAACATTTTGAACTCTAGTCTCTACTGTAGTGTGTAGCAACAATCTGTATCTTATATTTGTGTTTGTGTTACAATAAGTAGCATGTAGAGTGTAATGCTCGTATTGTAATCCCTTGATCGATTCTATGAAATGTATTGCAGCTAATTAGTACCTAATTATAATATGTCTGTTATTTCTGTTAATTTCAGCAATAAAATGTAGTTTATTACCGTTGTTTGGAGAAGCCATAATCATTTAACTGAGTCTGTTTGAACTATTTCATATATACAATTATAATGGAAAGATTATATTTATCAGTCTACTATTCATTACAGATTCATTAGAGAGTAGATACTATCGATAGTTTATAATCATTTTTATGTTGAATGGGCAGAAAAAATTTAATTATTGCTTAATTTAATGACAATCATTAATACTATGAGCATCATTAACTGAATTCTGACAATTTACCTAATAAAACTAAAGTTTAATTTGAGAATTTTAACAAATAAAGTTAATTATACATCAGTCGTGTCTTGAAAAAGTTAGCACTGAATGTTGGCTAATCTAACGCACATAGAAAATAAATCTAAATTGCAATAACAATGAATATTCATATTTCAAGCAACTGTCTTTTATTACAATAACAAATCATTGAACACTTACAAGTATTCAACTTTTTAAGTTTAATACTTTAAAATTTTGTATTAAATTACGATTTACTTTTTTAATTTGTAACTGAATATTGGAGAAACCCTTTCTTCTGACCATTAGAGAGTTGGACAGAGTCAACATCAAGCAGCTCAATAGACACAATTTAATATTGCACCCTTGATTACACGTACAATTATATTCTCTTTCTGTATTTATATCTACTACATATATTTCAACTACAGTCTGATATAAAAATATAATCATTAAAATAGATGACTTGATACTTTCATGACAATGATTATCAAATCAGAGAAAGTTAGCAATTATTACATGGAACATAATTCTTCAACTACGGAAACAGTCCTAACTCTTTTCATGTAAGAATATTAAAATAATATCAATATTAATAAAACAACGATCATATCTATTGAATATTTTTACGGGATTTTTATAAGTGTTGCGTATAAATATTATTGATTTTAAGGACCTAATGATACCACACCTGTTACAGAGTTATTGAAGAAAAAACATCACAAGAAGACGTGTGAAAGGTAGGTGAGGATAGATCATTCATACGAGTTAAATAAAATCCGTATTATTTCATACATTCAAGATATAGCAGTTACTAGTAGAAAAAGCTAACTTTCTTAACGGTTCACTGTGCTGCTAAGCTGATTAAGACGCTTCAACAATCAACCCTAGTTGCAGACGTGCATTTCAAACTATATCGCATATTTTAAGTACATCATACTATGTGTGTCGATGATTCATTAAAATTTCTGGACACTTATGGTACGCAAAAAAAAGAAATTTTTGATCTGAAGATAATTTAATGAGGATTCGTAAGCATAAAATATCAAAATTAAATGCTTAATTAATACATTCACAATTCACACAATTTGGCCACTTTTGGCACAATGTTAATTGTCAATATGTGCATTTAAATGCAAGACAAGCTCTAGTAAAGCAATACCCATACACACATGATTTTCAATGTTATTTTATACAATATATGCCTTTCAGATTAGCTACACGATCTTTAGCACCTTGCTTATGAAATTATACAAAAAGCCAGATGACAAAGATGACAAGGTTTATGACATAATAAAATCATAAGCTATATGAATCAAAGAGATGATAATTTAATGGTGTACAAATGAAATAAACAAGCAACAGGCAATTTTTTATAAAAATGGCAAAAAAATATTCAATAACACTGAGTAGAGTTATTATTCTGCAAGCTGGAGTTAAACATGGAAAATATCATTTTATATAATGCTAATCAACCCATAATGTTTATCATGTTACTGTCATATTTCCATCATATTTCCAATGAAAATTGAAACACAAAACAACCAAAAAAACTGCTACTGAGTTATAACTTAAAATAACATCAACTGTTCATAAAAATATAATTTTACTCGACAGTTGAACAATAACCTGAAGTACAATGTTTAGAAATTTCTCAAACTCGTAACTGTAAAAAAATGTCCAATTGTCAAATAAATATTATCAGTTAAAAATCGCTGCCATTAGCAATGCCTTCTGAATACATTAGATCAATGACTAGATGCTATTTACGTTGTGATATTTTTCATTTGATAATCAATTAGTCTGAAAGTTGCTGTTGATGCTGTTGCTGTTTTGTTATATCGTGCAAATCTTTCATCAATCCTTCCAGATTTGCCATTTCCTGAGTTAATTCTTCATTACTTGCACTGCCCTAAATAAAACATTTAATTTGAAATCATTTAGCAAGCCAAGAAACAATTAAATGATAATAAAATGTTAGAAATTCAATTTAAAAATCTTTATTCTAATCAAGTATCAAGACTAGTTACTTTAGTTATTTTTTTGCTTAAGAAATTATGAATTGCTGACTTTTAGATATTCAAACTTCCAACATAACAATATTATATGTAGCATAATATCAAATGTAAAATGACAAAATAAATGTTTGTAATCAGACTGACCGATAAACCAGGCAGCGCGTCTGTCCTAGAAGAATGAGACACAAATTCTTTCAACTGAGGAGATAAACTAGGCATGGGTGAAGACAGACATGGTGTAGCTAGTGTGGGAAATTTAATTGAATGACCGCTGTTCAACTGCTTCAAAGATTTGACTGAAAATAATCAATTTCTTTGATTATATATTTATTTCAAGCTTGTTGCTTACAGAAGTGATAATTTAAGATGGGATTCAGTTTAAAATGGATTATAAATAACATTTAGAACGACGATAATAATATTATGGAAAAATTCATTGCCCTTCTGTAAAAAGTTGATGACAGTTTACCTAATTTACGATAATTTGATGCTCTTGAAAAAAAATTAGCAAATGATGATAGTAACTTTATTTGTTTACTTATAGCAATACAATGAATATTTGAAGTCAGTAGTATAGTTGATTCAGTCAGCATTAACTCTAAATAGATATACCTGTGCTCGGTGTGGACATATTGCTTAGATTTACTCTTGGTGTACTTGTAAACTGAGGTCTTTGATAAAGTTGATTGGATGACATTCCCGGATTTAATGATTGACCTAAACAAGTTATTAAAAATTAAATTAAGACTTAGAAGTATAGATCACATAATAGTAATGTGATCTATAATAGTAATGTCATCTATAATGCTTTACTAAAATACAGTTAAAAGGAGGAGATAACTTTCTAAATAATTAATATTATATAATTTCTTGTTATCTAGACAGCTACAAATTTGAACAATCTAAAAGCAGTTTAAACTCATAATGAATATCTCAAATCTTATGATCATCATCCGGCTTGCATCCGGCTTACTTGCGCATTTATGAAAAATATCATTTTTAATAAATTTTAAGAATATGCTTGAAACACTGTTTGTACAACAATGCTACCTGATGCTGTATCATGTTCCCTCATTGTGAGAGGTGGAGTGTCAACAGGAATCAAGACAGGGAGGGGACGTATAGGTACAGTGTGACATCGATCATCCACTGAACATCCTGTTATAATCAATATAATATAATCAAGTCAAATAATATTTTATAAAAATCTGCAGAGAGAAGAATCGCAAGAGAAGAAGATTTCACAACAGCAAAGGCCAGCTCTGATAGCAGTTAGCAGCTCATATAACAACTATTGGCTTAGTTGACCTAACCAAACTGGCTTATTAGAGAGGTTCGCACTACTTGCCATCGTTTTGATGGGTCCATATCAAAATAAGTACTCACAGGAAATATACAAAAAATAAAGATCTATCAATATATCAATCTCATTTCATCATTTCCATACAATAATGTTTATCACTGATTAGATGCCACTTTATAACTTAAATAAAAGACAAAAACTGAATAGACATTATTGAATATTACTGAATCAAAATATAAAAGCAGCATTTTGGTTATAAATCATATTCAAAACAAAATGTCACTTCTAAATTCAATTCTAAAGTGTGTCATTATTGCACTGAAATAATAAACTACTAAATAGAACTTTAGTGCATTGAAAAAGAGGCTACAAAAAAAATTCATTTGATGCTATAATAATTTACCAAACTACTAGCAAACTTACTCGGTGGACTAATATCTCTCGGACTTCGTTGATGTCTTCGTCCAATGGTACTGGTTGTCTCTAAGTCACTGTCTCTGCCATCACTCGCTATCTCCATGTTACCGTGATGGATCCACAGATCCGGAGGTTTCAGATCTTTTCTCCCATTCTTCATTTTCTGTCGCATGAGGCTGTCCCTGAGAATAAAACAAAAAAATTAAATGAAATCAACTTTTGTTTAATTCATTCGCTGGTTTAGACTACGCTTGCAAACGAGTAAAAAAATAGCGCATAAACTTAAAAATAGCGCATAAACTTAAAAATAGCGCACAAACTTAAAAACTATACATTTTAAAATAATACTGAATCACCGCTGGTACAACAGATATGTAAATAAAAAATTGAAGCAGCCGATGTACTTTATGATGAAATATTATTACTGAATATTTATTTGAATTTAACCACGGGGCAGAAACGCTAAGATTTCATCAGCCGTTATATTTTTTCACGAAAATGTAGATATTAAGCATCACAATCGCAAATTGAAAGGCAGACATCCATTTAACCATTTTGATGGATACTGTTAAAAATTCATCAAATGGGATATATACATACTACAAATCGAATTTTTTACTGCATTTGAATTGACTCACAATAAAAAATTAAATTTTATACAATATTATTAAAATCATTTTATAGACATCATGTTATTACATGGATAATGTTTTAGATGCAGCTGCCAATTTAATTTAATGAATTGGAGCAATAGTCATCTCTTTAGAACTATTAATGATATTCTCGTTAATATCATTGAAAAATACTATTAATACAATAATTACATTTGCTTTTGGTTTCTTGGATGATTCTGTCTTCGCCGCAGAACACAGCAGACGACAATGATTATGATGACGATAACGATAACAAATCCACTGACGCAACCAATACCAATCCAGAGATATAAAGAATGATAACTTCCAAGGAACGGATGTCCAACTGCATTAGGATCTGCAGACAATGGATATAGTATCATAAATTAATCTCATGAATGATGGGATTTCTTTACTAAATGTTTGTTAGCATTAATACTTCATTATTAAATAGTTAATTCAATCAAACACTTAATTTTACATTTAGATAAGCATAAAAAAGTCTTTCTCAATAAGATTTAACAATAATGTGCAATTAAAATTAGTATAATGGATAGAAAATATTGGGCCTGCTGGGCGTCTGCACACTGGACAGCACATAGCATCATGTCATACATCAATTATCGACAAAAATATATATTATAATTTAAGCAATGTATTAATGTATATACCTTTATGAGTTGTATCAAGTGGCCAGGAACCTGCAATTACAACAATTACATGCATGTATTACATAAATTGCATTGTATATTATGTTACAATAGGTACTTTTATGAGCAAAATGTTATAGAAAACAATCTTGAATAACCTTGAGTGAATCTATAAAACTAATCTCAGAGAATTTCTTGAAGTTTGTGCAAGCATTTAAATAAAATAAAATAATAGTTTATTCAACTGACTTTATTCAATAAACAAATTTTATATGAGCATATGCCTTTCAATTATAAAGACACTGTTTCTGCACTGTATAATTACTGCAATTAATTTTCAAACTCAAGATTGTTGTCTTATTCATCAATCAAATATATTAACCACAATTTGGATTTTTATGCGATGAGTGGATTTGTGAAATTTTAGGTGATAGTTAATAAAAAAGAACATTAATAATACTAATAGATTTGTCAATAACAGAAAAGCCATTAAAAAAGTTATAAAAAACTTTTAATTTTTATTGGCAAAAAGGAAAATGTAAACAAAATAAAAAATAAACTATAAGTTATAAATATATCTGTTAACCTTTTTGTCCTGATCTGTCAAAAATGACTCGTCCAAAATCGTCAGGCGTTTCAATCAATCCTCCTCCTGTGCCATCAGCTAAATAAAAAATTCTAAAATATAATCTTCCTTGATTCAAGTATTAAAACAAAGAGTTTTTAAAACCTAAAATTGTCAAAAATCATTAAACATTATTGATTTCTTAAATATTACATCTTCAGATAACCTGTAATCTACACAAATTTCACTACAAGAACGTTTAGTTGTTCTATTCCTAAAAGCTCAAATCACAATATAATATGACAAGGTAACGCAAATTGGTATTATTATCAATTTTCATTATAATTCAATAGTTATTGCACAGTGGCTGCAAAATTAAATACAAACTGTTTTCAATAAAAAGACAGTAAAAAGTATAGAAAGATAGTAAGCATGCAACCTATAATTATGATGAATAAAGTAAACTTAATACTATATATATATATATGCCTGTCTAAGAAATTCTAAATTAAAACAATTCAATGGCATTATAAAATAATCACATCATAACAATGTAAGAACAAATATCAAAGCCAATCTCGGAAGAATTTTTTCATATAGAAATATATTTATCAGTTTAATATATTTTCAAATAAATATTAACAAACCTTGGGGTGTCCTGAATATAACAGTCGGAGACATGGGTCCAGCACCAATTTCATTCTTAGCTTGCACCTTGAAATAATACGTCGTTTCAGATGTTAAATCTCGAACATTGAGCGAGAGTCTATCACCGAGTACAGCATCAACAACCCACTCTGAATCACGCAATGTCGCGTCTGTCGTGTAGTAGATGAAGTACCCAGTCACTTGGCCATTGGACTGACGGGGAGGCTGCCAGTTTAAAGTTACCGAGGTTGAATCGGAAAATAAAACTGGAGTCAGGTCACGAGGAGAGGTTGATGGCGCTAACATATAAATTAGAAATTCATTAAATGTTGAAGTAAAGTTTATAATAATATTTCCCAATTTATTTATACTAAAGTATTAGATTACACAAAGTAGATAGAGTCTTACATGAAACAAAATATTATAATATGAATGATCAAAGCAAATGCGCATACATGGTAGCCGGATAAGTTATACATATGGTACAATACCCTAATCATAAATTACATGGAAAACATCATATCATACCGCAGCATTAATTTATTTTACAATTATCTGTAAATTTATTAATAATATGCGTAAATTTTAATCTTATATTTTTAACTCACCAGATTCTTTTGTTCTATTAAAAGTACTAAGACTCCAAGTGCTCTGCCTGAGCCCCTTTGTGACCTTCACGCAGAACTCGTACTCAGTGTCTGGCTTCAGGTCATCAATATGAAGACTGAACTCTGTTGAGTTGACTTGTTTGTATTTGCGTTGAACTTTCTGATTATAACGCACCGTGTAATATCTGTTGTCAGAAATGCGCTGACTGCGACCCAGTGAGGCATCTGACCATGTCAGCACAATGGTTGTTGAAGAGAGAACCATTGCTTTTAGACCAACAGGGGGCATCATCGGAGTCATGGGTTCTGGAGCTGAAATGAAATTAATGCAATAAAAAAAATTAACATCATTTAATAATCATCACATTTCTTATTATGTTAAGAAATGAGAATAACATTCAAGAACAAGATGTTCCATGAAGCTAATATAAATATACAGTATATATATGTATTATAAACTTAAAAAAAATATATATTTTGTAATTTCATGTCATATAATTACAAAATTTGCTCATTTAAACTAAGGCATAAATACATATAAATAAAATTAGAAAGCTAATGTTAATTAAAAACTAAAAATATAGGAATTTAATAAAGGAAAATAACTTACTAGAAAATAACCTAATAGTCGGTAACTATTACTATCTAATTACTTGATTAATTTTGAGTGATTATTTTGATCATACAATTTCATGCATTAACTGATACAAATTCAAAATTTTACCAAAATCAGAAAATCAAGTTTAAATAAATTCACTATAAAATTAATACAATTTGATCACAATTAAGCCTTTTATATTTATTTAGCAGAGAGAGAGAAAAACTACAATTCTTACTTGTTTCTTCCCTTGTGACAGTTGTTTCATAAATAGGAATACCTCCTCCTTGATTGTTGAAGGCTTTCAAGCTAATGACATATTGTGAAAAAGGTTCTAAATACAAAAATTAATTTAGCGGTTATAAACTTCAACAAGGTGAATACTTATTTAAAAAAATTTGAAATGAGTCTGTCAATTTAAAAGTCATTTGACAATGCAATAAAACTACATAAATAATCAACAATGACAGAAAATCAACAAAAAAACCAAAAGATAAAGAATTTTTGGTTGCAAGCATTTAATATTATCTGCTAATTTATTCACTTATTGACAACATGTCATAAAAATGACAAAATATGACTGTAATAATACGACAAAATATCAAAACTAAGGAGTAAACTAACTCGCATAATATTATAAAAAGAAAAACTAGACCACAACAAATGAGCAAGAAAAATAAATAAGTAAATAATACCGTATCTATCATTTATTTAAAAAATACAAACTCACTGAGAGATTTAATCGTATGATATCGCTGCCTTGGTTCGAGTACTTGACTGTAAATATCCGGAACACCGATACCGTATCCGAGAACGTAGCCACGAATCATAATGTCCAGTTCAACTGGTGGCGTCCAACTAACAACGATAGAATTTATCAACGGTCGAACGCGCAAAGATGTCGGCTTTCCAGGAACTGTAGATTCTAGATAATGCAGAATGGCTTAAGAAATTAGAATGTAATAATAAAATTTACATACCGGTTATGAATTTATTGAAAATACATTAAAGATATGAAATTCAGAGTTATTTCATATAACTATAACAGTACTATTACTATTAAAACAGTACATATATCGCAGTGTAGCTACAAGTCATTAAAAGTAGCAATAATTCTAATTATACCATCGAGATCATGGACAAAAGTCTCCACAGATATCCAGCTTGCAAACGGACCACTTCCATTAACTGTCTGAGCTTGTATACGGACGTTGTACTCAGTTCCTTTGATAAGATCTATTATAAAACAATTCAAACTTTTATATACGTATGTACTTTAATTGATCTTAGACATTGTTATACTCTGTTCATTAGACTTTTGTATACTGATGCAATGTGTAGAAAGTCAACTGCTTCAATGTTCAGTACAATTGTAGATTTAAATTAATCTGTTACCTCGGTTCATTCTGTGTCAAACATTTTTCTCAAATTAATCAGAATCAGACACAAATTAAGTAAGTCAATTAACTAAATTATAGATCTATTAACAAGTATAATAATGCAGTTTACTTCTCTTAACAAGCATATTTCATTTACGAGAGTTTTGTTTTAGTGACTCCATTATATTGGCACCATTTTGTCTGAATATATTAAAACATGCAATCGCTTAAAGACTATATGGTATAAAATACCCTTAGACACCATTTTTGACTCCATTATATACTTGGTTTTACAATTAACTCTCATAAATCCAATATCTATATCATGCGTCAGTAATATCGCAAAAAAAATATATCCAACTTTCAGTCTACCTGTCAAATCTAGAGTTCTTCTGCTGCCATCTGTTGTCAATGTATTTATATGACGTTCTTTTCGTGGTCTGTATTGTATCTTGTAACCCGTAATGATTCCATTCTGACTTGTTTCTAATGGAGGCTCCCAGCTGATCATCACACTCTGCAAATACACCCCAACCAACGAGATGTATGATTTTTTATATTTTATATTTTCTAAAATGTGTTATCAATGTGTTATCGTTAATTCCTATAAATAATGACAACAATTAAATCTCAGAAAAGTGTCAAGCACTACAATAAATAATATGATGAATATTTTAAAATAGCACCCCTTACGATCACAAAACACACAAATGTAACCAACGCTGATTGGTAAAAAGAAGCTCTATAATCTGAGCACTTGGACAAGTGAGAAAATATATTTAACTTCAACTTCAATACAAAGAAACACTTACCGTTGAACTAGAAGCTTCTACGCTTACGCTTGTTGGAGCAGACGACGGAACTACAAAGTAATATTCAAATATTTATCAAAATTAAATATAGTTTGTGAAAAATTACACTTAGATTTACAAATTATAGCAGAAATATTGTTAAATTTTCACTTATCATCATAATTTAATACAAAATTTAGTTAACTGTAGGATAAATGCACAGCAAAGTTAAAAAAGTCTCTTGTTAACTCATTATCCTCTCAACCACATTCTTCTCTTAATTAACTTAATATAAATCTAGCTTTACAATTAAATTAGCTGAATAAATGAAAACTACAAAAAGAAATTAAATAATATGACGCTGAAAAATTTCAAAGAGACTTAGCAGTGCCACAGACAAAATATTTCTAATATAAGTGCAACGATACACTAACCATCAGAATATGTTCTGGCAGACACTTCTTCTGAACCTGCGCTTGGACCAATTGCATTATACGCAACAACTCTTATCGTATAAAGATGATATTTGAGTAAATCAATGAGTGAGCAATGAGTCTCAACAACAGTCACATCTAATTCATTAGACTCATCTAAGCTTGAGTAGTAGTAGACTTTGTAATGAATTACTGGGTCTTTAAGTTGGGCTTTATTTGGATTGGTCCACGTGACAAATAAGGATTTAGGTGATACTACTGTGACAGTGAGATTTATGGGAGCTTGAGGTACTGCATCTAAATGATAATATACAAAGTCTAGTTAAAAACATATCATTTAATAATTTAACTGATATCTAGAGAAAAAACACAAAGAGAACTGTGATACGAACAATTCAGAATGTTCTTACATATAAATCAAAGAAAACGATCATTTGAAAAACGTATTTAGATTAAGTGAAATAAATGACATATTAAATTAACCAGATATTCTTACCTCGAGTTTTTGTAGTAACAGTAATCTCGGCAGAATTTAAACTTTGACCCTTTACGTTATAAGCAGCCACACGAAATTTGTATGTCGTTGCTGGCTTAAGTTGAGCAATATTGACATCTGGTAATGTAGTGTTGAGAATTCGCTCTCTGGTCATAAATAATTACTACAGCTAAACAACTTTTTAATATTATGTTTGATTATTAAAAAGTTGTTTAATCCTTCAAAGTATCAGTAAAAAATCCAACAAAATTATAGTTTGTTAAATATCAAAATTAAAAGAGCATATAAACTACAAGTACATCAAACTACCTCAGTGAAAAAGAACACAATCTTGTTTTCAATTTCAAAATACAATTGCAAATTATATAAATAGAATAGCTTTAATTGCTAAATTTCTAGTTATAAGACCGCATGCTTAAATGATATTGAATACAGTTATATGAAGTTAGGTATATGAAATTTGCACAGACATTGTGACTGATGTTTTACCTTTGCGAGTCATTCTCTTTCCAATACACGATATACCCCAAAATGGACTCAATTCTAGCATCACCCATTGGTGGAGGTCTCCAATTCAAACTGATGATGTCATCTGATATGTAAGAACTTGTTAAGCCAACAGGGGCCGGTAATGTACGTATACCGTCTTGTTTTGTCTCAGCTGTTTTAACCAAGAAAGAATCCATTAATACTGTGCTATGAACAGCCGCGGAATCAGCTAAATAAAGATAATGGAACGGAAAATAACGAAAACTAATATAAAACTAAAATAATATAAACCAAAAAGAATCAAAAACAGATTAAACAAACATAAAAATATAATAATAATAAAAATAAGTAAAGAAATTGAGAAAATAATAAAAGTGTAAGAAATTCACAAGTATTTACAGAAAATATATCTATTCGTATATATTATACAAAGTCACAATGACATAGATATTCGCAGAAGCAATAACTTAAAATTGTTACCCCAATCTAACACAAAGTAAGTATTAACAAAATGCTACTGATAGAACTATAAAATAGTTGGTAGAAGGGTAAAAGGGCCAGCCTTGTAAGGCTACGCTGTGAGTGAGTGGAAGGCACATATAAAAATATTGTATTAAACTCTTCAGACACAATTATAACAATTTTTTTCAAAATCCAATTCTTTTTATAATTTTCATAGAATTAAAAACATTTATTAAAGGACATGACATTTTACGATTTCAGATAACAAAACTTTTCAGTGTAAACTTTTAAATTATTAAATTAAAAACTGTCAATTCTAAAGAATCATACACAGACCTGTAGGCAAAACAAGAAGATGTGCGGAAGCCTGAATCATTCCAACACTATTAATCGCTACACATTGATACATGCCCGCATCTGATTCAACCAATCCCAAGATCTTTAAGTTTTGTCCATCGAGTATTTGAAAATAATCACTATGTATCACATCTTCACCGTTTTTAAACCACATCATGCGAGCCTTAGGTCTAGCGTAAACGTCACAACTTAGAGTAACATCTGTATTAGCAGCTACAGCGATATTACTGGGTCTAGTTAGAAACTTTGGTGCAACTGGAGTAAACAACAATTTCATAAATTAAAGATCTTCAAGCTTTTTTGTACTCATTTTATTCAATAGCAGTTAAAAAATCAATAAATTCTAAAGAGATAGAGATTTTATACATGAAACATGTCAAAAAACTAAAATATAATATGAATAATTCACAGATTTCAGTAATATTGCCAAAGTTTATTTAAATAGATGTTGGATTGTAAATATGATTACCGTGGACATGAAGTGAAGCATCAGCATCTACAGAATCTTCCAGATTAGTTGCTCGACATGTGTAAGAACCTTCGTCTGATTCTTGTAAATTGTTTATACGCAGACTGCCTTCACCTTCTATATAAAGTCTGCCAGACGTTTCTCTATTGAAAACAAGTTAGATACTTTTTATATAGATGCCCTTTACTTATTTATATTAATATTTACATTTTTTTAAAATTCTACTAATGAGCATGACGTCTGTTACATGGCAATTACTGTGAGTTTGCGTACTTAGAATATTACTTAGAACATTGTTTGTACACTCACTAGATATATATCAATATGTAAATCGCATAATATGTATTTTTAGATAAGTATATAAAATTTAAACATTATTACAATAACTTAACAATTCATTAATCAATTCATACAAACTTTAGAAATTTAATTGATTTGAAAAATCGCACCCTAGCACTAAATCACTTACGATATTTATAAATAACATAAGTTTCCCTACTCAAGATTAATGGTTGATCCTTCTTTTAGCCATGATATCTTTGGCTTAGCTTTATTTCTGTCTCGACCATTTGCTCCACAAAGCATAATCACAGAGCCTCCTTCAACAGATACTTGGTCTCTTGGTTTCATTACAAGCCTCGGAATACTCTGTTCTGGCACTACCAATATCATAACATTTCATTTTTGAACAAATTATGGAAAACATATTGTGAAATATATTTCTTTTCAAGAAAAATGAAACTAATTTTTAATAAAATTGTGAATATAAATAAATATATTAGGTCTATCTCAAATAGGAAAGTTATCATTATTACAACGTACAAAATGCATATAAATAAATTATTACATATAGTTTATCTCCTAATCTCTTCTAATTCCCAGGCTCCACTTGATTGTATTAAAGCAATAAACTTTAGATCAGAAAAATATATAATCAATTGATGACTGCACTTTGTTTATTTATTGAGATTAACTCTCAAACTATCTATTGTTCCCTGAGGCTATCTCTGCAGATCATACAGAAAACATATTAAATGGTCATTGCCAGATGCTGAAGACAACTAGGCCTGAGATTGTTGAACAAGTAAAGATAACAGCTACTTTACATCTTTTCTTCTAAATACTTGGCATGTTACAGAAATCTTAACTTTAACATTCTTTTCACTTTCAATTTATTATAGCTCAACAATTAAAAAGCCTGCAATGTAGCCTAAGCATAAAAATACAGTCTGGCACTTAGGAGGAATTTATTATATATAGTTCTGATAGCTGCAAAGAAAAGCTTTCAACTGTCCAGAAGAGCACTAGTATTATAAAAATTTAACTAATAATATTTAGTATTAGAGAAAAACAAGATAAAATAACATTAAATTAGATAAATAAATATATACTGTATTGATAAAGAAACTTAATTAAGTCACCTAGTACAATTTATTCATTAAAGTATTCATTTCATAATTAATAAATATACTGTTAAGTTCAACAAGCACATACTATAGTATAGGCGCATTATTAAAACGCTACAAAATATAATAATAATTAAGTAATAATAATTTTTAAAGTAACAGCAATATTTAAAAATGCAATATTTAGGTTTTGTATTTATAGAGAGTAGGACATTTTATAATTAACGTCCTTTGCCTACTATCTTTAGAAACCAACATGTTAAAAATGTGTAAAATACATGTATAAAATGTATCAATTAAATCCTAAGAAAATTAACAATTAGTAACGATGGCGTAATAACAAAAAATTAAATAAAATTAAGCACTTCATTAACTAGATAACTTTCTGGAAAATCTATGACAAAACATATTGACTTTCCAATCATAATTTTAAACTGAACAATATTACTTACAAGGACTGCTTTCTTTAGTCACATAAGCCACTGCACTGATCTTCTCTTGACCATCTATCAATGCCCTGCATTTGTATGCTCCAAGATCTGTTTCTCTAACTCCAGGAAGCTCAAGAACACTGTCTAAGCCACTGGATCGATGGATTATCAAATGACTGTTTTGAGGATCTAGTACACGATCATTGTGAATCCATTCAATGAGAGGTGATTGAGCAACTGTTGCTGTGAGTGAGCACTGAAGCATTATCAGATTTCCAAGATAGACGACAGAGGACTTTGGTTCAAAAGCAAACGGATTTGTTGCCACATCTGTTAGCAGCAAATATTTATTAGAAAAGTCTAAAATCAAGGTGACAAAGAATTAAGAGCTTTCAATAAGACAATTTAACTTGATCAAGAAAAAACCATCGGAATTCAGTGTTTCATACAATAATATATTATATATTCCCAGTGATAAAAAATTAAGCTATTTGTTACAAATAACTTTCTAAGATTAGTTACAGTTTACCATTGTACACGATGAATCATAAAAATAAAGTGTCCCTGAATAATTTGCATAATTCATGCAGATAACCATCGATTTTAATAAAATAAATTGAGAATTATAACACTTAATAGCCTAGTCAAAAGATAAATAAGTTATTTTGAAATAAAAAGCACTGCACTCCAGACTACAATGTAATTATGTCACTCAAACTATTTCTCTCATGACAAGCCCAATGACAAAATGTTTACCAGATTATCATTTGCAAAGAAGCAATTTGAAGAAGTCATGTAGTGGCATTAAGCGTCTTCAAACATGTATACAGGAGAACAATTCAAACAAAAACTTTCTAATAATCAGTAATAACTGTCCTCTCTTCTTTAGAATTTCTTTCATACAATCTGGTGTCTTATAAAGCTATAATAAAATTTATCGAAACAAATTATCTAAGACAATCGTGTAGAATTAAGTAAGATGCAAGTGAAACTTATATTTTGACAATTTAATTTATCCTGCATTTTTAGCTACTAGATTTTTATTTTATAGTACATATATAGAAATTCTTCATACTAAAGTAAAATGTACAAGCCATACATCAAATCTTTATTCAGAATTTATGTCATAAAATGTCACAGTCATATGGTTTAGTTTGGAACATCATTTGATGCACTTTTATTTGCTCTGTATGATAGTTTCATATTTATGTTCCACTTTCTCAATGAATATACAATAAACCTGCTGCTTATCAGGTAGCTGCCGTGTTGACTGTTAAATATCTGATGATTTATAACGGATGATGATAAATGTACATGGATTAAGAGCTAATGAAAAGATTGATAATCTGATGTCTAACCATATCCCATATATTGCATAAACTGTACATATCACTCAACTATAATTTAGACTCTAAGTATGGAAAGAGATAACAGAATATGCATCTCAATATATATACTCCGCTTTCCCATAGACATGTTTCATGAAACATACAGTCATGTATCTTAATTTATGAACTTTAATCACTATATTGTAAAACAGTAGTTTCACAATATAACAATTAAATAAATAAACAATATGAACAAAAATCAGTACGGTGCAACAACAAAATTAAAAATATACATTCACCCAGAAATATGAGACAAAAAATGAATATATATCAATTACAATAAAGGCTGCATTACATGTATTAATGGCTGTATGATTGTATTACAGTTTATGTAATACCGTCATGAGTCATGAGTGGCGATAGCTGTCTGGGCAGGAAAATGTATTTCTTGGTGAGTTTTCTAATGGGTATAGTCTTTAAATCAATAAACTATATCATTAATATTAGAAAATAAATATCTGCTAATATCTATCTCTTACATTTATTTAAACGAAAAGCTGTAAAAAAATATCTAGCATAAGAACATTGTTACTACACTCTATAATTACTAGTTGATACAGCCTATATTAGAAAACAATTATACAGAGCACTACATTTACTAAATATTTATTACATTTACTAAATATCTATGCATAACTAATAAGAATGCTACATTAACTTATTCTAGATCTAAGTGCATCATCATCAATACCTCACTATTTATAGCATTTATTACTATTTATTGTAAATTGTGCTCATTACAAATATTAGGCCAAAACTAAAGATGCGAATGCAGAAACTCGATGTCTAATAAAATCATAAAAGTTTGCAAACAAAGATTCCTTTCAATCTGTAGTGTTGTAACATAAACAAGAGAGCTATGCACTTGACTTGTTCCTGACCTCTTCAGATTACAGCATACATTCATTAAATACACAGAGGTCCAATCATACAGCTATAAGCGCAATCAACACTCAGCTGTCTCATAAATCTCACAAGCGGGGATTCATTGTTTCTGGAAAAGTTCAATAATGAATGAGATCTTTGTAATAGCATAATTTTATGATTTTTAAATTGGAACATTTAACTTTAATGACAGTGTTATAAATTGAGATCGAAGTAGATGTCTCAGACGCAGCTGTAAGCACCACACTATAGCTCCTAGTGACATTTTCACCCGTGCACACGCTTGCAAGAAATCGTGTCGTTGGACTGTCGGTCGACAGTCATGCGTGAAAATTTCATGAGGAATTAGTGCAAGTGTCGGCCAATCGGGCGTAAAGAGTGAAGAAAGTTAACAAAATATTGCAATCCGCTGGGACTCCATCTTAGAACCAATTGGTTCTGAGTAGAGAGCTTTAACTACTTATCCAACGAGATTTTACATTACAATCAAATTTACATTACAATCGCCATTTTTTGAAAATGCGTATTGACTTTTTAATTAAAATGATACTAAACGTGTAGTACCGTATACTGATATGATTTGATATGAATACTGATTTGATATGAATATTAGAAGCCAATAACAGTTGGACATAATAACATATTTACATAAGCTCCACTCTGTGTTGAAATAATGAAGATTTACAGAAAGCCGCATTTCGATGCACCAACGCATCGACGCTAAACAAGATTAATCACCGAGTCTCCGACTGTAAAATAAATCCAGAAAACGCCACTATAGGAAAAAAAGTCCTCTAGTTTTAATGGCTTCCATCTCATATACAAATGACAATAGTGCATGCGGCGAGGTCTCGCTTTCTACTAATCCCGCCCCTTTTGTCAAGAACCCTGGTTAGTATTAGTTAATTTTTACCAAAAGTTCATTAATTAAACTCTGATACAATATATTGATAGATAGAATTATGGATATCAAAATGCCAGGGTTATGGATTGAGGTAGTAACTGAGATGTGTAGAACAAGATCGATTAATTCATTTTTTCAAATGGGCTGGATTGGTTAAAAGAAAGACCTGTCTAGAGAACCTTGTCAAATGAAACAGGATAAAAGCAGCAAGGTCTATGTGAAGAGACCGAAAGCTGATAAGCGGCGGCACATACTCAATGCTTCAGTAGAGAATGCTTTTAGTGAGGAAGATAGAAAGAGATCTAGCTTTCTCTCTCGACATACATCTAAACGTTGTACTCAGAGACAAGCCTCGAGCGTTAATGCTTCTGCAAGGTAGGTTAAAGTCAAAGTTTTGACAATCAAGATCTGTCGAGTGACACTTTAAAAGTCTTCAGGAGAAGATTTTGATGAGTATATTATTGTAATTGAGAATCTTGTATTATAATAAATATAATAATAGGCTGATAGGTGTAAAGAAATAAAGAAAGAGTAATTAAATAAACCTAAACTAATACAGCATAAACACTTTGCTAGTAATTTTATCACTTTATATACTTGAATTTTTTAGTCAATTTAGGCCAAGTTAAATATAATTGTAAAAGAGTTAACAATAGTATATACCATATTAATAAGAAAAATATACAATAAGAAATTAAGAATTGTATATGCTATATGAATAGAAAAAACTTACAAGCTACTTGTAGCCTAGCTCGCCGACTGACTACTGTTCCAAATGAAGATAAAATGACAACACATTGATAAACGCCTTCATCCGGTCGATCGGATTGAGATTGTTGAATTGTCTCAAAGTATAGAGAATCGTTCTGCAGCTTATATCTAAACAAAATATTAAAAAGATAGAAATAAAACTGGTACGACCCAATAATAAATATAAAGTTATAAAAGCAGAATATTAACAACAGTAGGCCTATTATAGTATAGAGAGAAGTGAAATTTATAGAAAAATATACTTTCACTGAAAGTGATATCTTTTAATTTCTATTATGCGATAAGTTTTTACATTTTTTTAAAAAATAGTTGTATTTTAACATCAACAGTTTAAACAAATTTTATTAAGTTTAGTGCTAGTATACTTAATTACCCCCAAGTGGTAACAGGCTATTAAAATATGCAGCAACTACAATTTACACAAAAAGCTATAAATCAGTAGTAAGAAAAAAAACTTATTTATTCTCCCACATTAAAGCAACATTAAGAAACATCATCATTTCATTAGATTGTATAGAAATCGATGCCTCCACGGAATAGATGCTATCAAATGCACTAATTTGATGAAAGGCAAGCCAGAAAATCTAATCATAGAGAGCTTCTAGAAAGGTGTTCAATTCAAACATTAGTTGGGCAAATTAGAAATACTAGCAACGCGGAATATCAAAGCCAGTCTGCCCGCCGCGCTTCAATGCAGCCAATGATTGGTCAGTAATGAGCGCCTAATGAAACTGTTGGTTCGTAAAGAGAATAATGAGAGAAGGTAGACAGCGAGGCGCCTGCACACATTTTCCACTTGTTGTAGCCACGCGATTGTGTTGCATAGAAATCTTGACCGACAGTGGGATGCCAGAAATGTTGAAAGTAATAGTCGAATAATAATTGTTAGTTATCATTCCTGGAATTGTTTTAAGTATTATGATTTCAGAATGAAACCTAAAATATTATGTTAATAATAGAACAGAATTGTGAAAATAACAAAAGATAATAATAATAATGACACAACAGAACATTCATTGTACAGCAAAGACTAACAGAGTAAGCTGAGTGAATAATTAATAATGAAACATATGTACTAAAGAAATCTACAATATTTTAACTGTTATGGATCAATAACTTAATAAAATTAAAGTAGGCCTATACGGTTAATATAAACATATTTGTATACATGACCAAAAAATCATAATTGGCTTCATTTAAATATTACTTTCATGAAAAATAATAAATACATAAAATAACGCATAACATATTCTGAAAAAGATAATATGTTATTATACATATAATAACATATTATATAGTATATTGTAAGGAATATAAAAACTCCAAATTATGCTAATGCTCAATAAAGACTGGATAGAGAGTATTAATAATATTCAAATGTTTGTAGTCTTCTGCATCTTTTTTGCTCTCGTACTCTCAGTTTAATATAAATCAGATTCTAAAGAGACTATAATATTATTATATATTGAACTAGTCAACAAATCATCACTGAAATAATATAACGCAATGACCCAGCTGCAGAGGATCAAAGAGTAGAAAAGCAAAACAAATCTACGCTTTCAGTTTAGACAAAAAAATGATATACTTTCTGCCTCGGGAGTATACAGTATATATTCTTCACAAAAACAAAAGTCAGTGACATGTCAATAAACATCCATCATAAGCGAACAGTCAAATTAGAGCTGCAAATAATTGCAACCTTTCTTTTAAAACTCGTCGAGAATTACAAAATAAACATCTAAACTGAACTTAATTATCATGATTTATATGGTGCACACCTAACCACCAGATATTAATAAGTGTTAGCTCTGTTTATGAATATAAACATAAATTTATTGACTTTTGTAATATTATTTTAAATATAAAAAAAGAATATTTTAAAAATAATAATGATGTTATAACAACATAATAATGCTGTTTAATAGGTTTATGAAATGTAAATTAGCATTAACGGGAATAGAGTAAGCAAAAAGAGATTGACGTAGAACTATAGAGAAATATCAGGGAGTTGGGAAAAGGAATGATAAAAGGACATGGAAAAGATAGGGGCAGGGTAAAGGAAAAACGACTATATGGATTATAATATAGATTATAAGACTAAATTAATTGTACATATATTTGTAAAGGTTTCTAGTCAGTCAATGCTGTCTATTCAGTATCCTAAGGGACCAAGTGAATTTTGCAATCATAATGGACCGATGATTGAAGCGATGGATCTGCTGAAAATAATCCCAATGGACTATATAGCGAAACAAACGCCATAAATGTTATGAAAATTGATCAGCTTGCTATTTAATACTGATACAATTTTCAGTTATCGAAGGATTAATATTACAAAATATAATAACTTTATTTATTTTCTTCTTTTACTGCATGAAAGAAAGAGTAAAGCACTCAAGAACAGTCAAAATGTAAAATATCTAAATTGAATTGCAGTAGAATTTCAAAGTTCTTTGTTTATATTAAAAAACTGTTGCTGATTTATTTGATATCCCAGTTCACCTTAAAGTAAACACTATGTTTATTTCTATGTATATCTTTTTAAGAAACTGTAATATAAACAGTAATAGGACAACGACTCTGCAATAAAATGGTAATATTATCTGTATCATAATACATGAACAGTAAACAAAACCACCAGTCAAAATCAACAAAGAAAAGATATTAATTCAACAGACTTTTTGTATTGTATAAAAATTGTATATAGAATAATTTCCTAAAATTATGCTAATGCTGTTATGATAGATATAGGAAGTTGAGTTTTGATTGGATATTAGAAAATGATAAATGACCAGTGAGCAGTGAGAGAGAGTTAGAATAACAATTGATAAAGAAGTGAATATGATAGGGATAGAGTAATCTAAGACCAAATTAGAAAAATATTAGAGAAAAACTAACACTTTACAATTACAATATCATGAATTAGAATATTTGAATTAAAATTTCATTCAGTTATATATATATATAATAACATAAGTTAACACTCATCGTTTATCAAAACCAACATTGAGCAATGTGACATAATTATTTTAACAAATTGAAATATCTGAAAGAAATTGTATTTAAAACTTTCTGGCCCAGGCAGAAATATTTTATCCGCATAGCGTGCTCATAGACATCAAGCTGTCTACTGTAAACTATACCTGTCAGATGATAATCAAACCTATAGCGACAAGGGAATAAACCATCCTACAAAGTCTCCCGCTACTATTTAGGAAAACAGATAGTCCATAACAGTCAGTGGCAGCAATAGATCTTGCCATTGAATCCCTCCCTAATGTCAGAGTTAATACATCAACAGTCGAGGAAGTTCAACAGATAAGAATATCTAAAAGTAACCTTCTAGAATCATAATTGAGCAATTCTCCGTCTTTCATCCACTGGATGCTAGGAAAGACTCGGCTTGTTACTCGGCAGTCGATGCGAAAGGGCTGACCCTTGATGGCTATCATATCGCTGGGTTCGACGTCGAAGCGAACATCAACAAAATTGGAGTGTGTTGCATCTATAAAAAAAATAACAAATATATTGATACATTTGTTACATAATGATTAATTATATCATATATACAATGCAAAAAATTTATTGCAAATTGTATAAGAAAATACAAAGAATGATTCGTAATAAAGGATGTAGACGTAAACTCAGTACATTTAAATATATCAAAGTTATATTTTCTAATATCGACATTATTTTAAATTATATATTAATTACCTAATTTCGCAAAATATTTCATTTTATTATGACAAGCAGAATACCAAATTTTCTAGATTTAACTTTCAAATGCTAAACTACCTTGAAGTAATTTATTACCCGGTAACCCAATTAAATTTTGATCTAATAATAGATGGTTTTACAAAATAAGAGCAAAAAATACCTTAGATAAGCAATGCACGAAATAGAATAAGAAGATTGAAGAGATTCGTTTCTTAAATAAAAAAAAATCGATGTACAAATTCTAACTCTGAATTGACCAATATCAATTGGTCAATTTCTATGGTAGTCCATGATCCTATATTTAAAATAATCTTAAATTGACTGTCAATGAAAAATGACACAATAAACATTTCATTGTGTATTTACATCTCAACAGTGGCTTGTTCAATATCTTTAATAACAAAAAACAGTAATACTATTAATAAAGAAATCTGAATCATTACAATATGCCAGAAACAGTTGCTACCAATTTTCCTTTATTTTTCCCCTTCTAAGTATTTCTCTTTCAAATTACAGTCTACTTTAAACTGTGGTCAACAGCCCACAACACTGAATACCAGCCATCTGGCAGTTTAATTAAATACACAAGATCTGCCCATTATTATGAGTAAAAGGGAGAGCAATTACACGACACATTCAAAGCGATTGTCCTAAAGATTCACTCATCACACGGCGCCAGAAGGTCTGATGAAGTTACTGTCTATTCTTTGCTCGTTATCCACACAATGACCCAATCGTGCGCTGACCGTATAAAGAATTCTATGGTGGTTAGGAAATGAGCCCAAAGGCATGTCAGATTTTACAGTTTGTTCACAAGACAAGACTTTGTAATTACTTAGTTTTTAATGAAGAAGACAGATTGTAGTACAAACGCTGTCATCATTGATTATTATTATTAAATATTAATATTATTGTACTCATTTTTCTAATTATTCAGATTTTAGTATTCATGAAAAGCGATCAAATTACAAAGCAAAGTACAATTACACGAAATATAAATGAATTTTCTTGATATATATATATATATTATTATAAATTTCTTTTATTAAAGCAATGAAGATTTTTTAAGAACAATCTTAATGAAGAATATGATCAGTTAGATCAGTAGAAAGTTCTATTAATTCTGCACGAATAAATTCAAAACAGATAACAAACAACAGACTCTAAAAATGAATGATAAAATATATATATATCAAGTAATCTTCTGTAAAAATGAATGATGCAATAATTGTGTCTACTGTTAAACAAAGATTATTTGTTAACAACAAAATTGTTTATTGATAATAAAAATAACTTTAGAAGAGACAGTAGCAAACAAAATTTATTACGTCTCTAGTTTTTGCGTGCAATGTCAACTGAACATGTACATTAGTTTTCAGCAAACCTAGCAAATCAACTCCATTAAAGATTAAATCTAATCTACGCTGCATCATCACGCACCTAGCTGCTGTTTGGGGTTAAGCAGGATGTTAAAAACATTGCGTGCAATATGTCATGTCAATCTATGAGTTTAAAATGTATTAAATCTCACGTACTGTCAGCAGTAGAGGTCAATAAATAAAGTTATTTCAAATATAGGCAGCTAAGATCTTGTAGTTCAGGTGAATAAATGTCATTATAAAAGGCGCTGAAATATTTATTAATATTTTATGAAATTATTTTTTTTTAAATTACATGAAAGCAAAATAAAAATGAGAAAAAAATGCATGTCTATTTATAATTATTAGTTTTCGCAGTGAATAAGATTATTGGAAAAATGTACAATACAACTTGAGTTATTCTAAAAATTATAATCCCAGAGTTCAATAATAACTCTTTTAAATCGCTTTCTAAAAAACTTCAATCCCAAATAATTATCATCAAATAAGCATCATTATTCGCAGAAATAATTAAAACCATTTCGACAATTCAATCTCCCTATCGCTCTGCAATGTATAAAATGCTTTGTGCATAAAATACTACACCGAGTACAAAACCATTCAAATCAGCATAATATAGTGTATTGTGATCAAAACGCCATTGAGAAAATCTTGTCGTCTAGTAAAAAGCATTCACATTCCGCTCTGCATTTCACTAACAACACTGTCGTAGTAATAATTATTGTACATTTTACAAAACTAGCGACGCGACAATAATAATAAATCAAACATTTGATAAGTTTGATATTATGTTATTATCGTTCAATGCAAACAGCATGTTATGACAAGATTTAAAACTGACAATGTTAAGTGAAAGTTTCTCTACAAGCTACATACGAATTGATATAATAATATTAAAATAAATATTATTTTAGTTATTATTTAATCTTTAATAACTATCTATTTTTTAATAATAGTCTAATATATGATTCTAATTGTCTTAATATCATAAGTAAATGTTCATTGAACGTATGGAGCAAAAATTAATGTACTATTTTATGTCAGTCTATTTTTACATTCTTTATTGACCGAAAATATTTTTCAGGATAAATCTTCCTTGAATTTTACTCAGCGAACCCTTCATATATAAGTAAATTTATTGCATCTTTAATAAATATAAACTCTATTTTCTAAAATCGTAAAATTGTCAAAATGACTCCCACAAATCGGCAATGATTATTCATTTTTAGGATTAAGGCTGGGCTTAGGACTAGAATCAGTGTACTTGTATGAAATAATATCAGCAGTTACTCAATTCAATTTATAATGCACAAACACATCAGAACTTCTGACTATACATAATAGCACTTCATTTTGCATTGTCTTATACAAACTGGCTGTAAATTGTGAATAAATATTTGATCCGAAAAGAAATTGTTAGCATTATGTCTACTGAAGTACTCTTAAAATTTACTTCAAAACTCGAGCGCTATTTAATGTCACACAGCTACAAGGGATAATGATTATGAGACTGATTATGATTACAGGCTCAACACCTGCTTGTCAAGTAGACTTGATCTAAATCATACAAATTATATCAATGGTATAAAATTAACCTAATTACTTAATATTCGTCTAATCTTTTGCAATAAAACTCTTAATATAGATTAATTATTTATTAGTATAACTGATACTTTGAAATTAAAATATCTCAGTCATATTTTTTTATAGAAAAAGTTACAGTTACTTTTTTTATATATTATTGAAAATGCACCAGCAGAAAATTAAATAATTAATTAGTCTATAATATTATCGAATTAAGGCAGAAACTTTTGTGAAGGAAATCACTAAAGCACCTGATAACAAAAATCTACATGAAAGCAATAAAGGAAGATTAGTTAGTATCAAAAATGCTACATTGAATTTATTAATAAATAGCAAAGCAGTTATTATTGATATTTTGTACAGAAATTGACATTGATTATTAAAATAGCGTATACATCTGATCTCATTTATAAACTAGTTTAAGATCTTATTATACGACATGTTGACTAAAGTCGTTTTTACACAATTGTTAAAATTATTTGATATAACTTCTTATTTAATTCATTTTTTATTGAATCAACTACAATTTATCTACATTCATACATAGCAAGAGTTTTTAAGAGATGAAATGCATGAAAGTTAATACCTATAGTTATTAGTAGATTATTTTAAGTGAATCGTTTGATGTCAAGAGTAAAATGATAAAAGATGATATTACACGTGTAAATACTTGATCAAGATAAACAAAATTCTGTTATAAAAGCCTTCAAATAACGCTGATTAAAGATTTATTTAAATATTTATTTCAAACTCAAAGAAAACGTTATAAGTAGCATTCAATTACTGCAGTGTTAGTGAAAGAGCAAATGAAAGGTTTCAAAAATACGCCTTTATAAGTTTATAACCGCAATAAATCCACGTAATACGTTTAAAATATGGCAGTGTTTATATATATATTTTACAGACACCATAGTTATGCACTAAAAGGTGGTCTAAAAAACATAGATTTCAAAGCAAGATAGCCAAAGTACATGCTTGCGAATGCATATACACTCGGTTGCAGATTTCATTCACACTGCGCTTCATATTTTCTGACGGAAAAATTAAAACAAACTGCCAAAATTCTGATTGCTCATTTATTGACTTAAACTCCTTGTGTCCAGCATTCAAAACTATCGTAACATTTTAACCAGTAAATTTCTTCTTAATTCAATCAATCAAACTTTTTCTGCACATCCTGTTTTTGTAGATAAATTTTTGTTTAAGATCTTAGAATCTGACAGAGGCATTACTCAGTTCATCAATTAAACTTAATTGATACAGTATAGCTATTCATTACTCAATTGTCAGACTCGCTCCATCTCTGTCGCTTGCATTTAGTCTCACGCACTGACAGAAACTCTCCAGAACTGAGCAAGGATTCATCAAAATGCATTAGATTCAAGCTTATCTTCAAACTAGAAATAATCTAAACCATAATAAAAGCAGTTTCTAGACACAAGGTTTCAAGTATGATCAGACTGATCAATTGGTCAGTGTGAAATTTAGAAAATATATAGGCCACAGACTACTACAAAGCAGTATAAAAAATTGCAGTAAAAAAGATACTGTAAAAATGCAGCAGAAATATTTTGCATTAAAAAAATTTGATTACAATTGATATATAATTTTATCTTTTATTATTCAAATAAAGGAGGAAAATGAAAAATAAATAATTCTGCCATTTAATTAATTATTCATGCTTTTAAACAATCAATTAAATGATATATTTATTAATTTTTTTAATTATTATTCCGCAATCATTCAAAGCGCTGCTACGCTCTTACTGCATACATCCATCCGTTCGTCCATTCCACCATCAATCCACTTAAAGTGCCGAAACACTACGCATTTTGAAAAAAAATTATTTGTATCGTATCGACGTAACGTATCGGCAAAAAGTGAAAAAAATTATTCGCGAAAGTTTATATCCGAAAGTCTTATGCTGCAGTGTATCGTGGGTTTTCAAATCGTTCATTCCTACAAGGTTTAAATCTCCAAAATATTAATATTTCAATGCGTCATCCACGTATCAAAATCATATCTGCCTCAAAATCTATAATTATACATTATAGGCACACTATAAAAATGTATTACAAAAAAATCATAAGAAATCTTTGAATTATCTAATCAACAACAAATTCATACTACAACTGGAGCCAATAAAAAAACGCTCTATAGATTCAAGCAATCGCGGAAAACAAAACCATTAACTTTCTATTGACACCTTCTTAAAAGCTGCAACATGACCCCGATTCTGTACGAGCATTAATTGAAACACTTCCGTCTTCATCAATCCACTCTGCATACTAAATGCGAACCTGACCCCAAGAAGGAAACGTCTCTGTTGACCACTAAATCATAGATTTGCATGCAACTCACTGACCTCATGGACTCGTCACTGTCATTTGCTAGAGTGGCTTAAACCACAAGAACACTAATACTACAAACTCTATATAGAATATCATAATCATTGAGAGTAAATGATTTGTAAATACATAGCTGCATGGCTTGGCACGCTCTGGCTGAGTCGATGCATTTCTTATGTGACAAGCATGCTAGATGAGATAAAACCCATCGGCGGTTTCGCATTATTACTGGTATTATAGAGTACTATTATAGAGTTGACTGTTTAGGTAACGGTTTATTTTGAAATAAAGCGTATCAGGCTATTGAAATGATATAAAACCGTAAATATAAAGACTAAAACATTTTATGGTAGAGGATAAAAAATAAATAACATGAAAAGGTTTCTTTATGCATGTTGTTTTGTACTGCCCTATTTTATTTATCACGATAAATCGCCAACAAACGTTTAACCTAAAACAGTTTTCATCTACAGAAATTCATCTACAGAAGTTTACTATCATTTCGTTTACTACAACATTTGGGTTAGGAATAGGATCAGGGTTAGGTTTAACGTTTCGGTTAGGGTTAGCGTCAGAGTTATGGTTAGAGTTAGGGTTGACCAAATGTCAGTAGATGAAGTGTCGTAAACGAAAAGTCTGTAGACCGATTGTCGCAAAACCTTTTAATAATTTTCAAATAACCAGACTACACCATGGTACACGAAATGTCAAAATGTTATCAGTGAGCAAATTCATCAAAATAATTAATTATAAAAGAACAATGACTAAATATCTTCAGAATTTTTTTATTTCATCATTGCATTTTACATATAAATGACATTTCGATACACAAAAAATCTAAACGACAGAATAAGAATTCAACATGTAAAATGTATTCGAATTGATGAACAAAATCGATAAGCAAGCCATCGAAGAACGTTACTGAATCAGATGCGATACTTGGAGAATAGATAGATCAGAATCTAACTCAGTCGGTCAACGTTCTACACTGCAGCGTTCAGAAGGCTTTGTTACAAAGCCATAAAATGTATTCACAAGGCATTCAATCTCAGCCGCGGAATAAATTCACTTCTCTTTTTGAATCAAATTCCAGCGGCATAATTCCTAAATGAATCTCTAAGGATTCTGAAGCTTTCCGTATGATAGTCCTTATGCTTTCTATCGACTCGTTAGGACAAGGTTCAGGTCAGAGAATTGCTTTCAGTCATTAGTTTAGGACTAAAGGTGCAGGTCGTCTCGCGCAGAACTTCGTACGGGTGTAATTTTGATCTAAGAAGGGAAATTTTCCTTTCGTGAACATTTTAACAGCACATAGTTTGCATTTTAACAGTACGTTATAACGGTATTTGTTGCATTAAATTGTGTAAAAATTAATGTCTCTTATTGTAAAGACTTCAATCCACGATAAAAAAATCTGATCAAAAAGATAAATTAGCTAACTTACATTATTTAAAAAGGATATTTTAAAAAATCAGATTTTTTCACAGAGTATTATAGCTACTGTAGCAACAAACTTAAAACATATCAGAATATACACAATTGCTTAAAAGACTACATGTATGAACAAAAAGCTAATAATTAAGAAACAAAGGACGGCTGCTCCTTTAATTGAAGTAATTACAGAGGATAACGATATTGTATTTATATCCTTAATCCATATTATTTGTTAAATCGCTTTTTATATCAATATATCCACTGTGGTCATTTTGAAAGTTCATTCAAAAATAAAAAATATGAGAAGTAATAAATCTACTCATTGTGATTATTAAAAATATAACCACCAAACTATTTTCAACTACTATTTCTCATAAGATGCACTTAAACGCCATCCAAAAACATTTAGTCAAGTTATTATAAGCTGAAGATTAATCTTGTTTAATCTTGTACATCTTGTCGAAATTGAGTACCAGTTGAAAAAACTATACCCGGCTTTATACAATCACAGGCTAATAAGTTAGCGTCGTCGCGTACAGCCTGGTACCTCTCAGATCTGTGTTATTATGAACAATGATCGAATGATAAACGCATGAGAGTGAATGCATTTAAAACTAGGACCAATAAAAGAGGCCCTTGTCAACGTCAAGTCAGGTGTCCAAGGCGCCTGCCAGTCTGCAGTCAAGTAAACTGATCTAATAACGCTGTATTTCGACAATTTATAATACAACACACGAGAGGAGTGAAGCGAAAATAAATATATGATAGAAATCTCATTGCTCTTGATAGAGTTTACCACTTCCAAGAAATAAACACATCTCAGTTTTCAATATTGTGCCAGTGTAAACTAACACAAAATATCTGCATTTAATGACGCTTTAGACATATATCATTAATGTTAACTACATACAATGGAATTCATCAAACGTGAATGTTTAATTAATTTCTTTAATATTACAACTGACATGCATTCTATTATATCATAATATACAAAAAGATAATGATGGCAATTATCTCTTAACATAACAAACGACAGAAATATGCACAAGTCTGTGGTTTTTTTAAAATATAATCTGAATTTCGATAAATGAAACAACTTTCTGATGTGTATGAAAAAACATCCGTCATAAAAATGTATTACAGCAGTCATTTTCAAAGCAATTTTTTGCAGAATTTAGCAATATAATTAAATCTTGGCGATTTCTTCGTGTAGTCATAGCAACTCAATAGCATTTCCATTCTGTTAAAGATTATTGTCAACGAGACAAGAACATAGTAAGACGTCGGTAAATCGAGACTCTATTCGCTGTAGATTAAAAATAAGAAAATCATATACAATTTTCAGTCTTTCATCATATGTAGCTATATACATTTCGTGATTATTTTCATAAAGATTTCGATTAACTTTGATCATACAATCATATACATCCGTCATAAAGTCTGGGATTCATTCAGCCCAGATTTGAAATCCAAGACAAAATTACAATAATTATTACCGTTAATATTTCTAAACATAATTAACATTACGCATCAATTCAGTAATTCTTAGTATAGTTTATATCATTTATCTAACTCTATACCTACATTGAGATAATAATAAAATTATTCTAAATTCATTATTTACTTATTGTATATAATAATATTTGCATATAATTATTATTTTCAGACATCGCAAATTAAATTAAACGTTGTCCGCATTTAGTGCGCAAATAAAATTAAATTTAATGTTGTTATCATTTTGTCTGCGTATAAAGTAATTTGAATTTTACAAAAAACAATTGTGCGTGTGGTAGGATCGAATTGTTGTAGATTGAAAACAATGACAGGATCATAATTAATCTAATTAGTCAATTATCTTTGGCTCTCATTCAACAGTCATTGAGTGAATGGATAATTTACTAATATGATTAGCCTTGAATAATAGATCAAGAAACTACAGTGTAATTATTGGATAATTCATCTTTATTGGCTGAAGTATACTTGTGGAGTATTATTTAAATGTTATTTCTTTATGTAACAAAAGAAAATTCTTTTAATTAAATAAACATTTGTTTTAAAAAAACTGGTTGATAAAGCTCTCAAAACGGAATAAGACTTAATTTGATAATCCTTCATTTTATTAAAAGATCATTAAGTTAACTTAAAAGTCTTCCTCTAGTGTAAATTCATAATCATTATGGAGTACACCGATATAATATCATTTAGCGATATCACTGCTAATAGGCGAATAGCTTCCATATCAATAGCTATAGTAACAGACCAACAGCACAGATTGTCATTAGTACACTATCAGTTAATCTACTTTCATCAACAAAAGCACTAATGGCTTTGATTATAATGGCATTAGAGCAGTCATTATAAGCCTGTTTTAACGATCACATAAAAACTAACTGAATCCTTGACATCATTGACGACTGTGAAACAACAGAGCCATTTGCTGTAATTTTTATATTATTTAACATAGTTGGCAAATATTAAAAATGAGACTTGAATTATGATTATTTATAATTATAGCAGTAGACGAAGTAGCATAATATAATAACATCAATATCTGGCAGGCGTGTATGCAGATTACTATAGACAGCAACAGGGATTAAAGGTGTCTCAAAATTAACTGAAGGGGTACTGATATTGTAGTCATGCTTCTTTAATACTTCTTTTATTAATTATTTAGAAAATATCTGACAACAATCTAAATTTCATCATTAGTTGACAATCTAATTCAGTCTTCTACATACAACCACCCTTTTTCTCATCGGCGCAATAAAAAACAAATACCCAAGAAATTTATTCAAGAAGCAAGTGAAACCTAACCCCCTTAACTCCCCCGGGATGATCCATCCATGGGATTAATAGCACTCGTAGCAAACGGACAGTTCGGCGCCGGAAAGGTGCGCTCTGTCTTGCCGTAGCGTGACCGGAGTGGCGCCTGGTTTATCAGCAAAGTGCAGAAAGACAAAAGACACAGCTTATAGACTGAGTCACCGCCCTCTGTCGTAAAACTGTTCATTACACGAGACCCATTGGGATAATCACAAAGGTACACATGCGCGAGAGATCAGTGAGTCATTGAGTTCATTGTTTTTTCACTAGCGCAATTGAATAAAAACGCGAATTGTTTAGTCACCTGCCAATTGAAATATACTATAGAAAATTGTTAGAGAATATAGACGAAAGCCATATAAACTGGTGCCCGGTGCAAAATAATAAACACGATTAGTGTTTTTAACTGGCTATTAATCCTTAGTTTCACCTGATAAAAAATGAGTTTATCATAATTAAATTATTTAGGGATTCTGAAAGGAAGATACGAGCACAATTTGTGAAGGAATGGGGGGGGGGGGGGAGAGCAGATCATACATTTTCAGTCGCGAAGTAATTATCTTTCACTGGGTCAATCTGTGTGGGTTTAAATTGATAATAATCAGAGAATTCTCTTTACTTAGCATACCAAAAAACACTGGTGCATATTATAAGCCATATTCATTATATGCTCTTAGTATTATTGCATTTCCTACTTATAATCATGGAGAAACATGCTCGGTGTTGTTAAGCTAGATACACTGTGTACTATAATATCAACAGCTTACAGAATAAGTTTAAAACATTTTACACGAGAGCTCTATAGAGTCTATATTAAACTTAAATCTACATTAGAATTTAATTTAATCGCAAGCTATATTCAGCACAAATCATCGAAAAAGTCGGTTATTTCTCTAATTGATTTTGAATACATTTCGATTGACTTCAACGTTATTTCAAACATACTATAATATTTATTTATTAACGTTCAAGACAATAATGATACAGTCGAGACTATAGTTAGTTTTTGATATACAAATTACAATCAGTAAGTTAAGATATCAATTTAAATTTATGTCTATAGTAGCCTACTATCTCAAAATTAAAAAAAAAATGTAAAGAAAATGTAAAGAAGAGAAATAAGAACGTTTCTAAATCACTGTAATACTTAATTGAGAAAATTATCTAGCTATAAATAGTATCATTAGAGATCACCGAATTCTTTTAGCATTATACATCATATAACCAAATTGGCTTACGGCTCAGTAATAAAGCTATAGATGAATCTGTAAAGGACCGGCAATATTACAATGTTCAATACTGAGATTGAAGAGATTGGAATTACAACTATTATCATCCTAGTTATCACCATCAATCCGTTGTAACTAGAGGCTGTCAGAGAGAGAATGAATGAACAGATTTTCCAATAAGTCGGTCACTGAATAAACGAGGCATTGCCCTGGAGGATGGTACAAGTCTACTGGATATGCCCCCAAGGTCCTTTTGGCGGCACAATTCTTCAATCTCGATGCTTACAATATTATCATTGTAATAGGGCCTGGAGTAATTTACTTGATATTTCAATTATTAAAAGTCCTTCAATTTATTTGTTGGAATATACTGTCTGCATATTATTTATTTCTATTTTACTTTTAATAAAGGTCTTTAGGTGTTAAAGAAACTCTATTATGAAGTCCATAATGTATTTGGATAGATAAAATAAATTTCAGAGTTTGAAATAAATTAAACAAAACGTCTGTTTTCAATAAATGTTCAAAATCATTTGTAAATTCGGGGTCAAGTCAACTCGCCTACTGGGTAACTCGCCTACTGGGATCTCGCCTACTGGGTAACTCGCCTACTGGAATC
>JAQIXG010000168.1:0-40977 GCA_034700105.1 Oconnorella tubifera
CCATTTATTTGACCCTCCCCCCCCATTCACAACTCCAGTTGCTACAGTCAGTGTATATATAAATTCTACAGCGAGATTTCATAAAAAAACAAGCTCCGCCCATCAGTTCAATAAATCGTTCAACTTATCAAATGAAGGCCTATCTCATTAGCTAACCCTAATCACAACCAATATTGTAACCCAAATGGCAACCTTAATTATAGCCCTACTTTTAAGCGAACTTCTAGCCATAATTCTAACCCTAATTCCAATTCTAATCCCACTTTCAACAGTTTAACACATCAATTTAATCATCCAATTAAATTGACTAATTAATATTTATCCTAATTGGCATATACTGCTGGCCTACATGAGCGGTGCTTGCTAAAACACAATGCCTCTCCCAACTCCTACCTATTTCCATCAATCTTTCTCTTCACTAATTTTTCTAATATGGGGGGGCGCCACCCTCTCCATATTCCTCGACCCCCCCATGTTATTTAACAAAATTGGCAAAGTCTTCAGTATCCCCCCGTCCATACTGAACCCCCTCTTTCTTCTTTGGACCAACTTCTCCTCCAAGTGGAACCCCATGAGATCCTTGCGGGTGATGATGCCTACCACCCGGTTGGCCTGGTCGACGACGGTCAAGTGCCGCAGACCGAGGGTTCGAAACACGATGTAGGTACGATGGAGGGAAAAGTTTTCTTCTATGTGTGCAGCGGACTGATTGACAAACGCATTCTGAAATAGATTTAAATCGATTTATTAAAAATTTATTTACTAATAAATCTGTAATAAATGTCTAAATAAAGTAATAAATAACTATAAAATCATTAAATCGATTTATTTTAATACTGAAAATAATGTTACTAAAAAACATTTGAATAAACAAAAATAAGTTTACTAATAAACATTTGGGGAAATGTGATTAGAACCATTTAAAGAGGGGGGGGGGAAGGGGGCAGTGATCGTAAATATTTAAAAGATTAAAAGGGGAAGTTTAAAAGACAGCTGTTATTCTTACATTCAGTTAATCAAATTTTTATTTCCAATAGTTGTTTGAAGTATTTTTAAAATGTCTGAAAATTGTACAAAAAAGAGACAAAAAAATTCTCCCAGAAAAATGTAAGTGTACAAAAATAAAGGGGTTAGAATTTGGAACTCATTTGAACCAGTGTTTGTTTTTTGGTCTGGAGATCTAATCTTCATGAACTTGATCTTGGTCTCAATGATCTCAATTGATCTCCAGATATTGATCTTGGTCTCAATTTTGTTGATCTCAAGGTCTTGATATCTACACACAATTTCTTGGTCTTGAACCAAGGGAGGCAGAAAAATTAAAAAAAAAATATAAAAAATATAAATAATACCAAGTCGACGTAGACATCTTCAAGTAAAGGATTTGTCGCGTAGTTGTCTAAAACTTGGTCCAGAATTAATTCATCTATCGGTATATCGCTGGAAAGCTACAGAAATATAATTTTATAATAATTAATTAAATAGCAAAGCAAATAAGAACAAATATTGATCATTTCAGTTGAGGTTGACTCAGCCGTCCATTAATTACCAGATTTAACTAAGGAATAAAATAAAAAGTGAAGAGTTAAGCATAGACTTAAATTTAAAAATAATGCTGATGATGTGCTTAATGTTGTTAAAGGCTGCAGCAAGTTAGAACATTCTCAAAGTCACAGGGAATATTTGAATTAAGGTAAGATTTAATCACGAGAACTAATCGCTCAGACAAAAAAGCTTCAAGAAAAAACGGTATGTTCTGCAACATTGTGAAAACTGTCTTGAAAACAACAAAGTGTTATGCGACAACATAAATATAACTTATAAAAATATAGTACTACTAATAATAATAATAATAATAAATACTAATAAGTATATAAGTATATATATATATATATGTTACCTCTTCATAGTTGATATTTGGTGAAATGAAACCATTGGAAGCAGGAAAAGTATGATCTTTTATATGACAAAGTATGATGGACAATTCATTCCTGTGTACAAGGAAAAACAACAACATTTTTTGTGATTTTTACGATATTTTGATTATTTTCGAGGTTTTCTAACTTACCCCCTTACCCCCACCAAACTACTTTTAATTTGGTGGGGGTAAGGGGGAGGAAAGGGGAGGGGGGGGTGGTGATATTCGTGATTTAGTTAATTTTTGGTGGTTTTAATAATACCAATTTAGTCAGACAAAAAAGTTTACATCCGGGTCTCGTTTTAAAAACAGGTCCCGCCCCTTAAGCCTATTAGCTTATGTCAATCTAAATCTGTATCATCAAATATCACTTAAAACTTATAGCATAAAAAATAATCACGCAATAATAAATAATAAATTTAAAAATACAAAAAAAAAAAATGAGTTAATTCTTGATCTTTTTTGATCTTTCTACATTCTGTCAACTTTATTTTTATTTGCAAGATAACTGTTTGAATTTAAACTAAACTTTATTTATGAAATATAAAATAAATAAAATGTTAAAGAATTTTGGATTAAAATTACCGAGTGAGTAGTCCATAAAAAACGTTTTGCTGAATTGCTTCGAAATACTGGACCACGGGAAAACCCCCGTGTTTAGTCTCCAGCAGTAGCCTGGCTAGATGTGACAGGCTCTCACGCGTAGTGATAGTGTGCACTGGGCTGTGCATGACGTCACGAGCTTTAAATAGTTCGAGATTCTGTCTAGAAAGCGACATTTGAAAGTACAGGCATCAATTGAGGTAAAATGTATTAATTTAGCTTTAAATAGAAATAGATTCTATCTAGAAACGATATTTGAAACTACTAACATCAATGGAGATTACTAATACTTATGGGAGTTATATGTCGAGTAAATATATAATTAAAATTAGAATAATGGTTAATGAAATTTAGGGTTAGAGTTAGGATTATCTAAATCCTATATTGATATGTAAATTGTGTTTGTTTATATTGACTGATGGATTGATTGATTGATCGATTGGTTGATATAATGAACACTAGAAGTGAACATTGATGTCATTGCATCATTGATCTTCTTCATTAACTAACAGATCTGACTGACTAAAGTTTATCTATTTAATAATTCACTCATTAATCAATCAATCAATTGACTTATCTTATTATTATTATGATTAATTGATCAATTTATTGACTAATTAAACGATCCAATCAATCAATAACTGATTGATTGAATAATGATTTAACAACTTGACTTATCTAATAACTGAAAAAGCCTTAAAAAGTAAAATTAGTGCTGATGTGACTTACAATTTCTTTGGTTTACTTTCATCATAGACAATTGCCTCAGGGGGTAGTTAAGGTATACACTTGTGTTCCAGTTCTGAGTGGTAGAGGGGGTGGGTTATGTAATCCCCCGCCCACTTCGCAACCAATATAGCAACCATAGTGGGTAGGGTAAAAGCAACGTCATTGGTTATCTCAATCTGTCGATCAAACGAACTGACAGACAGAGATAGACAGACAGACAGACGGACGGAGAGAGTGAGAGACAGATAAACAGACAGAAAAGGAGAGAGACAAAAAGATAGACAGAGAGATATACATATAACCAGACAGAAAGATAGACAGACAACAAACAGTGAGAGAGAGATTGACAAACAGATGGACAGAGAAAGAGACAGACAGACAGATAGACACTAAAGATGGACAGAGAAAGAGATAGACAGACAGAGATAGACAGACAAACAGACAGACAAAAAGACACTGACTCTTATATATTATAAGTCTAGAAAGGTCAATTAAATTTAAAATTTCACATAAAGCTTCAAATCTTTAATAATGCACAAAAATTAAATAATACATAATATAAACATTAAATATATAAATAACAAAAATTTAATAAATAACAAAAATTCTACTGAAATGACATCATCATCTTACTTACCATTACAACAGTCAGGGACATAGTCATCCTAGACACCCCCCCAAAGAAGGAAGCGGACCCAATAAGGGCCATGGCCCCTGGGTCAATCCACTCCCAGAATTTATCAGTGGCGGCCCCACCGTGAAGGTCGACCAAAACCCGACCCACGGTACGACCATAAAGACCCCCTATAAATCTAAAAAAAAAAAAAATATCTATTCAGTTTTAATAGGTTAGCAAAGTATACATTGGCCAGACAAAAAGGCCCTGACAATAAGATTCCGAGTGTTAATTTTTAGGGTTAAGGTTTGAGTTAGGATATGATTTAGGGTTAGGATTTGAGTTAGAGTTAGTACTAGGGCTAGGGTTAATTTTACTATTGATTAGAGTTAGGGTTATTGGATGAATTGATGGGTTAACGTATTCGAAATAAAATTATTACAAAACATTACTAAAGGGTGCAACAAGTCAGTGAAATATTAAATACAAGACAAGATTCGAACCAGCAATACTTAACTTACTTACAACAAGCAGTAAGTTAAGTATTGCTGGTAACAATAAATAATATTCAATATTATTTATAAGTTTATTTGACTGAAATGTCTAATTATTACATATAAATTTCCACACAATTTAGCAATTAATCTAACAATTAACTAATTAATTAATTAATTAATTAATTAATTAGACTCACAGCATGGGTATAACAATGCCGGTAGATATGGCGCTGCCCGCGGCCCAACATGAAAAAACAAAATAAAGAACAAGTACAGAGAGCAGACTTCCATAACCGAACTGAAAGTGCGTACGTCTTGAGTACAGGACTTGAAGGGAAGCCTCAAGGTTGACGTTAAGCAGGCTTGCAACTAGGCAAATACAAATAAACAAATAGTAATTAACAAAGAGAAATAAATAAATAGAAATAAATTAATAAAATACAAATAAGAAAATACAAAAACAACATAGCTTTCTAGGTATATTTTTTGTACTGATCACTTTACGTTCATTAATGAAATTAAATGAAACAATGTCATGCTTTTATTATTTTGGGTTCTTTATTTTGCTTTTAAGACACCTTAATAAAGTAACATGTTATTATTTAAATAATCAATTTTTTAATATACAATAAATAGATTCATCTTACTTATTGTTGTTATTAAGCCAGCAAGGATAAATACAATTAATTTGATCTAAGCTAACAAGGATAAATACAATTAAGCTGATCTAAGCCAACAAGGATAAATACAATTAAGCTGATCTAAGGCAACAAGGATAAATACCATTAAGCTGATCTAAGCTAACAAGGATAAATACAAGTAAGCTGATCTAAGCCAACAAGGATAAATACAATTAAGCTGATCTAAGCCAACAAGGATAAATACAAGTAAGCTGATCTAAGGCAACAAGGATAAATACCATTAAGCTGATCTAAGCTAACAAGGATAAATACAATTAAGCTGATCTAAGCCAACAAGGGTAAATACAAGTAAGTTGATCTAAGCCAACAAGGATAAATACAATTAAGCTGATCTAAGCCAACAAGGATAAACACAAAGTTCACTGTTTCACAGAACTTGTCATTCTTCCCCAGTCAACAACTTACACTCATTTCAGCATAAACAAGGACGGCTGAGTCAACCGAGTAAGCCACGGTGACCAGAAATTGAATCCAAGTGACTTACTCTAGAAACTCGCACTATAATTTCATTTCATTCAAGTATTTTTAAATTTTAAAAAAGTAAATTATGTAAAATCTTCATTGACTATTTTAAACTATAAACTTTTTACCTTTTTTAAGTACTTTTTAAATCATAAAAATATAAAAATGTCAAACCTTCATTATATTCCCCCCCAATCAAAGTCCCGTTTGCTTTCACTGGCTCCTGGCACCAGTACTGCTGAACAAGTTTTACGTCAATCGAATATTTATTAGAATTTTCCGGACATCCACTGTGACTTAAACTATCATTATATCTCTCTACATCACTGTGATGTAGATCTACATCACTGTGATGTAGATCTACATCTCTGTGATGATCAACACTGCGACGATGGCGACCGTGGTCATCACTGTGGTGATCGCCGAGTTCATCACTGGTGGGTGGGATGCCATTGGGGCAAAGAAGGGGTTGACAGGGGAAGGCAGCCGGCAGAAAGACTGAAATGGTTATCCATATAACCTGGAGGGTTATATAAAATTATTTACATGAATCCATATAACCTGAGGATTATATAACAATAATTTAACAATACTTTTTTAACATTTTTGATAAAAGCAAGGAGAGAGTATATCGCTCTGTTCTATCACTTGTTCACTCATCACTTGATTTCTTCTCATAATCTTGTACTCTATCTCAAATTGATTAAATGCTGACATAAAAATTTCAATCTCTAATTCTGTGCTGATGTCACGATAACTATTTAAATCTCTCATTTTGTGCTTATGTGACATTAACTAAAAACAAACCATGATCAGAGGTGGCTCGATAAATCTCAAAAGTTTTCTCTTTCTAGGATTTGAAGTCAGTCCATTGATGATCCTCCCCCTTAATCTTGAGATTTTTAGATTAGCGATAGTGTAGACACCCCCCAGGGCTCCCCCCAACAGCCCCAAAATAATAGCGGGGCCAAACATTATGACATTCACGGGTATCATATGCATTAGCTGAAATAAAAAAAAATTAATTCATTAAATTTCAATAAATTTAAAAAAAAATTAAAATTTCAATTACCGTGTTATATGAATGATGTCTCAGACGTAGCTGTCAATTTAAGCGTCTTACTAAAGGGTGCAGAAAGTTAGAGAAATTATGAACAATCTGAGATTCAAACCTGGACCTATCAATTTTGAATCCGGGGGTACTAGACCCAATTAAATAAATCTTAAATTTACTGTTCCAAAATCATTTAAAACCAAACATCCCTCTTCCCAACTAAAGCCAGTATCATTTTACCTTACTTGTAAACGACTGCTTTAACTCTAATATATCTGCGATGCCCGACTTGAACTTACTACCCCTGGTTCGTAAGTCAAGCCTACTACCACTATACCATTATCTATTTATCTCATTATTAAAATCTTACCTTAAAGACGATAAATTTATCGGTATGAAACAATCCAAAATCTCCGTGAAGTTGAAAACTTTCAAACGGCGAGTTCATCATGCTTGATACAAAGGCAGCCAGGGTGCAGCAGAAGAAAATCATCCACCCCAACTTGAGGCTCCAGAAAGAAGACACCTCCTCCATAGCAAAAAGGAGCCCCCCCACTGGAGTCCCAAAAGCTGCGGCGACCCCCGCTGCTGCCCCCGCTGTCGTGAAATTACGTCGATCTTCGGAATTTCGGAAACGCGCGAAGCAGGGGAGAGAGATGTTGAGAGTGCGGGAACGAAACTGACTTAAACCGGTACCAACAGCACTCCTGAAAATAATGCGGGAAAGTTTGTGAAAAAAATAAAAGAGATTCGCGACACCACTTTGTATTTTAAAATGTAAAATAACTACAAAGATCATGAATATCGACATAAGGATAAGGAGATAAGGAAAAGGAAGTAAGGATCTATTACTCTTTGATTTCCTGTTAATATCACTACCTGCACCCTCTTAAAAAACTCAAAACTTAAAAAACATTAAAACCTCTTTAAAAGTTTAAGAAGTTTTATCAACTTAAAAAACATATTGTAATTTACTTCATTTCATTTATTAAAACAAACATTTGATTAAAGAATTTTTCTATCAAAAAAGTTTCTCACCCGATCTGTATCATGGGCCCTTCGGGCCCCGCTGGGAGCCCCGCCCCCACGGCGCAGGCGCAAGACAAGCACTTGACGCAGAAGGCTGACAGGTTGAGCACCCTTTTCATAACGATACCGTTGAGGAACCCTATGACTTCCGGTACCCCCGACCCCCCCGCAGCTTGCGATACAAACTAACAAAAAATATATCAAAAAATATCTGAATAAAATTAAATAATAAAAATGAGTCAGTGGCGCTGGAATGTTTTTTGTGTGTGGGGGGGGGGGAATAAAAAAACGTGATGACTTTTTTTAAATTTTGGAGAAAATATTTTTTGGGGGGACAAAATCTTTAGCTAAGGACTTTATCCCTTTAGCCCTCCCCCCTAAACTTAATCCAAACTCTTAGAATAATACTAGGGATTCATTTATTGCTGCCTTACTGGCGTTAAAATAAAAATAATAATTAATAATCTAATACCAGTAAACATATTGATGTGTGTAATTGTAATGTATAATTATAGTATAAATGTATAATTATAATTATAGTATAAAATGTATAATTATAATTTTAATGTATACTGATCTTACGAAAATCAAAACTTAAACTGTAAATAAACATGTTAATAATTAAATAAATTTACTTATTAGACATTTAATATATTAAAAAATAAATAATACATACGACTACAAGTCCAGAACTGATGATAGTAAAACTAACACTGTAACCCAAAGCCCAACCCCAAGCAGTTAACAAGCTTCCTTCCTGAAAAAAAAGAAAAAAAAGGCTGTCAAAAAATTTGTGACCAGTCAAACCAGCCCAGACAAATCGACCCCAACTAGTAATTCTTAGGGATGGAGTTGAGGTTAAGATTCGAGTTAGGGCTGAAGTTAGGGTTTGTGCTAGGGTTAGGTTTAAGTTTAGGGTTGGTTAAGGATCGGGTTATTAAATGAAATCATGAGGGTGATTTGTCGGGTTAATATATTCTGTGTCGTGTTGTCTGATTAATTAACAACTAACTAATTACTTTATCCAAACTTTTTAACTCTTACTAGCATTAATTGATAAAACCACCAATTTTAACCCGACTTTAATTCTAACCCTAAATCTCAAGTTATTTATCCCTACAGTATTCAATCTTGACAAAAGATAATTATTGATTACCATGATGCTACAGTGAAATAATGAAAAAAAGTATTTAAAGTATACTAAACCTGGACTAAATGCTCCACTTTTTCCCATTTGTAAGCTGAAATGAGATGAATTAGTTGATGGATTAGAAAAGCAACCATCCCAATGCTAACCCCAATCAATCCCATCATTAACCAACGATCCCAATCCAATCTGAATTAATCCAATCCAGTCAAAATCAATCTAATCCAGCCAAAATCAATCCAATCCAGCCAAAACCAATCCAATCCAGCCAAAATCATCAAATCCAACCAAAATCAATCAATCAAATGAATAAAAATGCATCACATTAATCATATTAATCAAAAATAATCAAAATTAATTTAATTAATTTAATTAATTTAATTAATTTAATTAATTTAATTAATCAATACAATTAAAATAAAATCATTGAAATAGTGGGTCTATAGAAATATAGAAACATTGCAACTTTAGAATTACAAGAAGAGTTAAGTAATAGAAACATAGAAACAGAAGGATTGAGAAATACAGGAACATTGGAACTATTGTGAAATCAGTGAAACACAGGGACAGTGGAACATAGAAACATAGAAACAGTGGAACACAAAAACATAGAAATAGTGAAACTATTGAAATATTGGAATAATGACACAATTGAAATCAAACCAAACATTAAACTAAACTTATGAAAACAAAAATGGTTGTTAATATATAAAACAACTTATATATTAACAAAAAAATATTAATTATTGATAACGTTCAGTCTTTTACTAGATTTAGTTTTATTTATTAAAAATCGCTCAAAAATTAAAGAATTCAACTAAACTGGCTTAAATACATACTATTTTAATTAATTAATACGAAATATTAATTAATTAATTAATTATAGAAATACTGCCTCCTTAATAGCCTGGCTGTTTTAATGAGCCAATTAAGCCAATTACTTGGCTGTCTTAATAAGCCAATTAAGCCAATTACCTGGCTGTCTTAATAAGCCAATTACCTGGCTGTCTTAATAAGCCAATTAAGCCAATTACCTGGCTGGCTGTCTTTTAAGCCAATCTCTGTATACTTGACTGTTACTCGGTAAGTAGTCAAAACTTTCCCGACCAGCAAGTACCTCTCGGTCAGACTCTGAGTACTTGTGGGCAGTATAAACACTCTCAAAGTCGCGACCCCCCTGTCAGTTAAATATAAGTTTTTTACTGAAAAAAAATGAGAAAAAAGAGCACTATAGGCTTAATCTAGAATTATAGTTACGAAATAGTGTAGAAAATGTGGCATGTATGACAATAAGAGATAGTATAGGATAATAATATCATATGATAATACTGCTGGGATAATATAAGACAATTTAAGATAATTGAATATAGGCTACTATAAAGTGACGCTCTTGGATTGGGGGGGGGGGCGGGGCAACTTACAATAAACTATAAAAACTTATCAAATTTGTGAAATTTATCAGTAAAAAATAAATCATCTTTCTCAACATTTAATTCATTATGTTTTCAAACGATTTCTATATTTTTGTCCCTTTATTTTAAATTTTATTATATGCTTGCAATTAAAATATAAAATAAGTAAACAAATATCTTCTGGGGAGTTTAAACCCCCCCTACCCCCTAGCCCTCCGCCTTCCCGGGTTCGATATTTCAACTTAGAGCCTATTTATAAAATCGAAAATTCTTAAAACTGCTACCTTTTTATTGCAATCACAAATTTAATATAATGACATTCTTCTGTGTTCAACCAATTTAAGTTCAAAAAAAGCAAATATTATATTTTACATTCATTTTTAAAATACATTATACATATTTTAAGGCATTCGTTAATAGAAGCCGGGAGGCAATTTGTATTATATGATATTCTAACACACTTACTGACTGATATTTAAAACCAGAGAAAAATTAGCAAAATAATAAATCTTTACAATTTATGAAATCGATTGATTACAGAGAGTGATATAAATATAAGACGACTTGCGTGCATTTTGTTATCAGTTAATAAGAAATACGAATCAGAAAGAGAGAAATTAACATTTAATTTTAATGAGCACTTTCACCGTGAAATTATCGATTGAAATTTATCGTAAATTTACAATAAAGATTCATATATTCGCAGAATTTAGAAAGTTTATCACATTATTTATGCGTAATAAATACACCAATTATTATTGTTATTGTGTGATTTAATAGACTTTTAAGTGAATTAAATCGATTGACCGAGTGTAAATTATTATAATTTCATAATTTTAATGATACAATTGAATAGAATCCAGTTTTAATTCGCATTCAAAATATTAGCCATAAATGGAACCGGTTCAAACTGGTTCTTACATGCAATTCTTGATTACATCCTGCCAATGTAATTTATGATCAATCACATCTTATTACAAGTTTTTGCCTAAAATATTTGTGAGAGAGCCAAACTCACCCCCTTGTGACGATTTAGTGACAAATTTGAAAATGGCGACTAAAACTAGAGTGAAAAAGGTCATCGTGTAGCTTTGAAAGGAAATCCACCCATCGTTCTGGACCGCGGGAAATACGCTGATGTAGTAAAAGTTATTTTGTGTTTAAGAAACTTTTTTGGTATTGTGCATAATGACGGTGACCAAGACTTACAACGTTAAATTGGTTTAAAAACACAGATTTCATTTCACCATTTCACCAATTTTGTTATGTTCGCCAGAAATAACTTAAATATTTTCACTCTTGCCGAATTAATTATTTACCTACCCACACTTTCTTACCCACCTAGCCACCTACTTACCCACTTACTTACCCACCTACCCACTTACCAATTACCTTACTCACTTGAACACTTGCTTACTTATCCAGTTACATGCCAATCTACTCACTTGCCTATTTACTTACCCACCTACCCACTTACTTACCTAGCCTTTAACATGCCCACCTACCCACTTACCCACCCACCAACCCACTTACTCACCCACCCACCCACCCATCCACTCACCTGTGGCCCTATATCAAACTCTTCTAGCATTGCAGACGCCACACTTTCCTTGCGTGAAGTCGAGTAGTTACTAATAAACCCAGACACAAAACTCGCCTTCCTCGAGTACGAATACCCAGACCTTGTAGAGACAGCCAAGCTTGCCTTCCTCGAGTAATTATACCCAGGGGGCGTCAACAACCCCATACTGGTACTCTCATCCCCTAGTTTTGAACTATGCTGACTACCCGTGTCATCATTTCCTCGTTTTGGAAGCTTCCCAGCAAGTTTCTTCTCCAGAATCTGTTTTCGGAGGTCACCCAGAGATGAGGCACCTGGGTCTGTACTGGTTCTAATTCTTGGGGCGTCTGGCTTCAGCAAATCCGTCCCTCGATCGTTATTATTCCCATCGTTTGGTACCAGGTCTAGTTTCTTCTTAGAGTCCTTGAGTGCTTCCTTCTCGTCTGGTGTGCTAGTGCCGCTGTCAACCCCTTCCAGGGAGGTGGAGTTGACGATGGTCACTGTGGGTATGTCTCGGTGGTTGGGGGCGAAGTCAACGGAGCGTCGTCTGGGTGAGTTCTTGGGGAGCGGCGGGGTGGTGTTTGCGAGGGAGAAATCGACGGAGGTTTGAGAGGATTTCGGTTTTGGTGGGTCGAGGTTGTTAGGTGGGATGATGCGATTTTTTATAAGAGATGACGTTTGATGGTTCATTTTGTCTCAAGATTAATTCTTTTTGAATATCATTTTGATTTTCAGACAGATCTATAAATTTAATATGTAAATAAAAAAGACAATAATTAAGCTTTACACAAATTACAAACAATGATATAAAAAAGTATAAAACCGGCAAGTTTAAAAGAACACATGGTAGATTTTTTAAAAATATTTTAACAATAACAACGACATCAGTCATATCAAAAAAGTTTTCAATCTATTTCTTTGTAAATGGTTATGCGTTATTGAATGAAGCTCTTGCACATATTGAATTTATTTATTAGACAAATGTGCGATACCGTGAAAGTTAGACCATAATGGCCCCGAGAAACTGGCCCCGACAAATCGGCCCCAAAGCTCAGCTTTAATTTTTATAACCTAGTGGAAAGTATAGATTATAATAAAGAAAACAGTCGGTTATTATAACGTGGCCCGTCAAATCGGCCCCGATAAATCGGCCCCGACTATTAATTCTAGGGTTAGAGTTTAGTTAGGAATTTTAGGGTTGAGATTGAAGTTAGCGCTAGCGTTAGGGTTAAGTTTAGGGTTAGTTAGGGTTATTAAATGAATTGTCTGGGTAGTATTGGCTTGTTAAGATATTCGGGGCCGTCTTGTTGGGTTAATGTATACGGGGTTGTTTTGTCGGTGTACCTTCACGTACTTTACTTGTGTATTTTCTTACAGTTATAATTAAATCATTTTTGATTAGCTTTGTATAAAACTAATTATTGGTCCTTAAATAGGTCACTAACATATTAAAAAAAATTAAATTAATCTAGATGACTATATATTGAAATTATACTAGGTAAAACAACCCTGACATATTTATTATTAATTCAAAGGGTTAGGTTTCGGGTTTTGAGTGAGGCAGGATTAGGGTCTTGATTATAGATATTAAATTAATTTTCGATATGTTGCAGTACCTCGATATTGTATTACGTCATAACGTCAATTATGTAATGTCACACTCCGTATTATTACGTAACATTTGGTCTATTTTGCTAAAGTCATTGCTCTAAATTAGTAGAATTATTATGCAAAATAAATATGTTGAATTACTAATATATTTTCTGTTATTTATTAACAGATCTGCAACAAATTACTGTTGGCTTACTTAAACGTATTATTACAATTATTATTATAATAAGCTTATTGTTAACTTAATTAACATTGCAAAACTAACTTTTTTTATTATAATAATTAGTATTAGTATAATTAGAACAATTTTATTAGTATTTATACCTAGCGAACTTATCGAATAAATCCAAAATTGAACACCATTATTTTACGGAATTTCTCGACTTAAATACTCGAAAGCCAGCATTATGCGAATTGTTTAAAATGATTTAGAACTTTCATAAACAGCCTTTGGACAGTGCACGCTAACCCTAATTGTACATATTTCAAATTACCTCAACCAAGTTATGACAATTAAAGTCATAATATAAACTGATTTATCAATATATTTCTCGTTGTATCTTTTGACGAATACTCACTGATACGTGTAATCGTCTGCTTCGATGATCTACTGTTTGTCTGCCTGGCTATGCGTTTGTATTGTTCCTTGTTTATATTGTTTAACATTTAGTATTATTTATGAGCAATAAATGAATTCAATCGACTTCTTCCAATAATAAATACTTTATTGTTCTATTATTAAGAAACTTACTATATTATGTGAAAACTATGATGTTATATTACAGTGCTATGATGTTTTTATGTCTGTTTATGTTTGTATAAAATCTGGCCTATATAGAAAATCGTATTCATATGTCACATAAATATTTCTATAAAATTAAATTTCAGTGATAAACTATGACCAATAGTTTTCTCGGTGCTGTTGCGTTAAATTCTCGCTAAAGAATCAAGGTTATTACGGTTATTTCATGAAGTTAACACTTGGTTAACACTTAGTTAACTCGTTTATAAACCAATATAAAAACACCTTTTTAATTTTTTTGGAAAAAAGAGATAAATGTGTTTTTAATCTTTTTTCGCATCATTTAACTGCAACTGTTCTTTGATTTTAACTTTTTTCTTACTATATCTCTTTTACACACTTTTATTTCGTGCAATAAACAAACATTTAGTAATTCGGGACAAAATTATTACAATTGGTCTTTTATTACGGGACGGGGGGGGGGGGGGGCAAAAATAGTTACAAATTACTCAAATACACTAAAAGCTACTTTCAAAAATGAGGGGGGCTCGGCAATTGCACCCCCTCCTCCCCCACAGTAAATATGAAGACAAAGTAATTGGTCTAGTTTTACTCCAGGTGCTAATTACTGGCAAATCTCCGCGGTTGATTCAGCCGTCCATTATTTCGGCTAAATGAATAAACGACAGATATTAAACTTAACTCAAATTCTAATTTTAATCAATATGTTAGTGATCGGCTACCAGAGGATATAACAGTGAACAACCAGTGGTATAGACCAGGGGGAGGGGTTGTGGGGGTGACTCCCCCCTCCCTTCTGAAGATGCAATAAATTTTTTCGTTGGCTACATGTACTTAGAAAAGTAATATACACAATAGTGAAGACTAAAACTGAGTGATGACGTAAAATGGTCATTAATTCTAATTTTCAGGACCGCCCCCCCCCCCCCGGCCTTGGTCAATCCTGGCTACTTTACTGTTTGAATAAGCAGCGTCCCCCCCCCTGATTATGTTCAATTTGTATCCGATAGACCAACAGTAAATAATTATATTAACTGAATCAGAATTACAAACAAACGAATCATAAATTACTCCTTTAGTGAAAGAAACTTCATATCGGGGTAAAACGGTGTTATTTGGACCGAGAGAAAATATGTTTGCCATAATAATTCATAACTTTATGATCAGCGTAAAAGTTTAATTACTGAATGGACAAAAGATGTAAAATCATCAAATGTCGAAATGTTGCTTGATTTAGATCTGATAAGTATTCCATTTCAAAATATAATTCTAGTTTACTTGTATTTAATACATTGTAATTAAATACATCTGTAAATACATTTAGTAAATTGTATTAAAGAAATTAATACACTGTTTTAAATGCATAGATTAAATGCTCTCTCTCTCACTTTCATTATGATACTGTTTGCTATTTAATAATTTCTATCTACTGTAGGTTCAGTCATTACGATCAAGGCGCGTTAGTGAAGTGGTTAGAGCACTGGATTCGAAATAAACGGGTCCAGGTCTGGATAGCTCAGTATTTCTCTAACTTGCTGCACCCTTTAGTAAGATGCTTAATTGACAGCTACTTCTGACACATTGTTCATATAATACTATAATCCAGATGTTAAACTTAACCTTAATCATATTAATGATGATGATGATGACGATGATGATAATGATGACGATGAAGATGATGATATCATAATTATGATGAAGATGATGATGATAGAGCAAAGCTACATCAAGTCAAGAACAAAACTAATAAATGTATCATCATTATTACAAACAGAAAAAAAAGAATTACAAAGCATTATACAACTCTGTCTACATGCTGATAAGTCCTCATCTTTATGAACACATAGGGTTAGGATTCGGCAGCAAAATAGATCCTAGCATCATGCATACATCTATAAAAATAGTCTGACAAAATCGCAGAATCATTATTCTATCATCTCTTTAGAATTGAAAAAAAATAAATAAAAAATCAGAAAATTTTGTATTAAAATGATCTATTACCGAGTGATATGTCAAAATGGGCCCCAATAAATTGACCCCGACTGTAAATTTTTAGGGTTAAGGTTGAGGGTAACATTCGGGTTGGATTGAAGTTAGGGTTAGTGCTAGAGTTAAGTTTAGTTTAGTTAAGGTTAGGGTTATTAAATGAACTGATGGGGTCATTTTGTTGGGTTAATTTATTCAGGGCCATTTTGTCAAGGTACAATATTAACTAATATAGATATTTAAGTCAAAACAATATTATTTAATATATAAAATATATATATAGATATTTGTTTTAATATATTTACTAACTATAAAAACAAAACCTACATTTAACTACAGCTACATTTCACTAAACTCAAAAATACTTCATTCACTTAAAACTACATTACAATTTATTAATACAATTATATTACAAAAATTCGATCAAGCCAAACTATCCCTCCCACCCCCCCCACAAATCTGACTCTGGGCTAGCACCAGTATATCCCTCTTCTCCTTCGCGAATCTCACCTCCCTCCCCGCCTCCCTCCCTTCCCTCAGCTCCTCCCCCACCCCCCTCAGTTCCCTTTCAATCACTCCCCCGCTATCCTGCTCTCTCGCTATCCAATCCAGCGCCATCTGGGATCTCATGTCGTCGTCTAATGCACGATGCGAATAATGCGCAAGCACTTCTTGTCTCGTGCAGTTTCGCATGCGCATCGCTCGAAGGCTGCCATTCCAGTGGAGTAGCTGAAAAATGGTCATCAGTTCTTGGAACTCGAGCATCGTACGTCCTAGGTTTGATTCCAGGACGAATTGGAAAGCGTTTATGCCGCTTGTAGAGTCATCAGAGTCATTCTGTTAGATGTTAAAATGAAATATTAAATTAAAGAAAAAATCTCTTTTTTAACTGAGTGAAAGAAAGAGTTAGTTTCAAGTCAGAAGCTGATTCTCAACATTAAAGTTATAATAAAAGTTTGTCAGGTAAACATTTGACATCATCTCTCAACAGTTAGATAAAACGTTAAACTTGACAATTTATATTGGTATCAAGATCAATAGGTCTACCGACATTGGTCTAGAGACAATTAGTCCACAGACATTTGATCTATCAACATTTGGTCTACAGATATTAGCATTAGTATCAGTGTTGGGTTACAGTTATTGTTATATTTTGGATAGATCAAATGTCTGTAGACAAAGTGTCTATAGACAAACTGTCTCTTATCCTTTTCAAATAAGTATTACAACTCACATTGAATGCTGACTTGGCGTCTTGCACAGCTTTATGAATGAAAGCGTTGGTTATAATTCTCGAAGGATGCTCATTAAAGACGCAGTTCATCAGCGCTATCTTAGCAGCGCTGCGTCTTGCTTCTGCCTTAGTAGAGCAATCCTGGATAGAGAGAGATATTTTACTTTATTTATTTGTTTAGTATTTATCAGTTTATCTCGCACTAATTTATTTATTTCTAAATTTTCATATTTATTTCTGACAGTAGAATGAATATAGAATAAAATAATAATCCAATTAATTGACCCCGAGTACATTAATCAGACATATTGATCCAAACGTATTATATACAATCATTTTATAACAAGTTTATATAAACAACTTAATGTTACAGTTAAGTTGATCACATTTGATTTATATTAAACATATGTTATTTAAAATATCTTAAATTACAAACTTCTTAAATGAGATAAAGAAATGCAGCACTAAACTATAAAATTATAACTGATTTTACAAGATTCTAAAAGATTCTATTTCAGACCTGAAACGTAGCAAAGCAGCTCCCCCCGGGGAGAGTAACGTAACAAATAAAGGGGGGAGTAGATGATTGCTCTGACTCGTATAAAACAAGGGCTCCGTGTTTGAGATCAGCGCCTTTACTTAGCTTCATGCTCCAGAATTCCTGCAATGCTTCCACAACGTTGACTAAATAAAGAACAAAACTTTGTGATCAGTCAAATCAATCCTCATTATTAACTCTTGGGGTTAGGGTTGGGGTTAGGATTCGGGTTATGATTAAAGTTAGAGTTAGCAATTAAAACTTCCCCCGTCAAAATTACCAGGTGAACTATCCAATGTAGAGAAAAAAAAGGGGGGAATTATATAAACCGGAAATAGAATTTACCCCTGCTGTTTTGCGTTTGAGTATTTTTAGCAAAACTGTTGACGACCACGTCTACTGCTTCCGCTAGCACGTCAGCCTGCCTTCCCCTCGCGTCAGTCGTCCCAGGGCTGAATGAGGCCCCTGAATGGGGGCCTAGTGAGGGACCGTGGGGATGCTTATTCACGGACATATTTATGTCGTATGGGGGGGGGGGCAGAAAGTTATTTCTGTGGGGCCCTGATTAAAAAATAGGCAAAATTTGTATATTAAAGGGAGTCTAAAATATAAATATAAGTTTTCTTTTTTTATTAATAAATACAGAATAATTGGACGCAGTAATCATAGGGGGTGGTATTGCTCCCCGCTCCCCCCCCCCCGAAAATAATTTTATCATTAAATATAAAAACTTTTTTGATGAAATAATACAAAACAAACAAAAGATTAATTACTTAATTTATAATACAATAATTAATTAAATAAATTCGCATAGAATTACTATTAGGGACAGAATAGGATTTATTCGTAATGTTAAACATAAATAAATACAAAATAACAACATTTGATAATGAATTACTAAAAATATAAAAAGTTAAATTTATACACAATAAACCTTTTGTTTACAATTAGGCTCGTAATAAACAATTTGTAGTTTAAAAACAAAAAGCAAATTACAACGAATTTTGGTCAAAACTAAATGTAATACTCTTTAAAATAGAAAACTTGCATCTAAAGTTTAACATTTTACTTTTGAATAGATTGAATAAGATTCGCTGTAAAGTTTCATTATTCGAATAATAACGATATTATATTTTTGTTTGATTGCGAGGGGCTATAATTGCATTTATAATTTATGCAACGAGCTATTGAAGCCTTTTAGCATCTTGAAGCAAAAAACTTGATTACGACAAGTTTTAATAACTAAAACTTGAATGCATCGATGCATATGCTAACGGGCTAGTGTTGCGGTCGACCTCTTTACTAAACAATATTATTTTGAATGTAATAAAGGAACAATAGGAACAATTCTCATAAATTCATCCCCCCCTCCCCCCCCCCCACAATGTATTTGTTTTGATTTTAGTGATTCTTTTAAAACAACTTATGTAGTATGTAATTGCATTCCAGAGTTTTTTCTGCTCCGAACTTATCGTCTCGTTTTCTTACAACCAATGAAATCACCGCTTTGTTCAAATCTCTACGCTGATTGGCTGCTATAAATAACGAAACAAAATAGGATTTTTTTCTAATCAGGAATGCGAGTTGTCGTAAGAATAAAAACTGCAGCCATGATGGTGGGTGTGAAACTTCCTCATTTTATTTTTTATTTTATTTATTTATTTAATTAAATAAATTAAATAAATATTGTCTTGCGACCACACGGGGGAAACTAAATGTTTGATTTTTTTTGCATTTTGCAAATAAAGAATTATTAATGTAATTTTACGTGAAATGTTGATTTTTGCAAAATAACATTTAAAGTGTAAATTTATTTCCTAAAGGGAATGTTTCTGTTCAACTTTCAGTTTAATTACTTTTTTCTTAAATAGGACTAAACATTTATTGTACCGGAAAGAGATTAATTGTTGAAGTTTATTATTTTTAGGACGGCGTGGATGACGGACATGATTTACTGGCGGACGGGGGACAAACTAATAAGGTAGAATTGATCTCTCAAATAAATCTAAAATGTAAAATGGTTTGCATTTTCAACCCCTTCTCCATTACAATATATTTATACTCGCCCCTGTCATCCATTCAGGGAGTATTATTTTTATTTCTATGTATCTGTTTTTATTTATGTTGTTTATGTGCACTAATTATGATTTTTTAAATGATATTTAATAATATTTTAGTGATATTACTAAATAACATAGTAATTGTTTTCATATAATAATATTATTAAAAATGTAATTTCTTGTATTAATAAAGAGAATTTTAATTGAAGATATATTTTTATTTAGTTAGAAAAGTTATAATATTGATATGAATACGGAAAGTGATTAGTTTTTGTGATTGAACCAGTATTGCACATAAAAAATAATAAATAATATTCTTTATAAACTGAAATGATATTTTTACTGCATCCAGGATAAGACAGAGCAAGTGGATTTGAATGCAGACTCTACGCTACTTGTAGACATTTCAGACGCACTCAGTGAGAGAGACAAAGTCAAGTTCACCGTCCATACAAAGGTTATTATCTTCATAACGTCACATCAGCACAAACTGGTGCTATTTGATGTTATTAAGACATTACTGGTTTGCTGTTTGAGTAGAGCAGCTTTTTATTGGTTGCTTTTTAGAATAGACTGCAGCCTAAAGTTACTTTGGGATGCAGCCTGAAGTTGCTTTGGGCTGCAGCCTAAAGTTGCTTTGGACTGCAGCCTAAAGTTACTTTTAGCTGCAGCCATTAGCGCTTTAACGCTAAAAGTAATTTTCATTATACACAAACTTTTACATCAACTAGAGTAGAAGCGCGTTTGGTGATTAACATGGTATTTGTTCAAGGAAGGCATCTAGTGCTATTAAATGTAGATTGCTCAAAATCAATTATTTTTAAAAAAGATTTGATCCGTCCTTCTTTGAACGCTCATCTTTCCCATCTTGAGCCTTCTAAATATATAGACTCGAGTATATATATACTACATATCTTTATATCAATGTCTATATACTTATATTGTATATTATACAATACACTGCACACACTGCATGCCAATTTATATATGATTTAAAAGAGAAATTATTTATAATAATTCAGACGTCTCTGGCTGTATTCCAAGAGTCTGAGTTTGCGGTCGTTAGACAACATGAAGAATTTGGTTGGCTGCACGATAGATATGAGGAGAATGAAGATTATGCTGGCATTGTGGTCAGTCTCTCTATAATCATTTTATCTATATATTTAATTTTATGAATTTTACTAATCATTTTTACTCTTTTTATCATTTTTTATGTTTGATGGTCTTTTTATTTGAGCGTCAAATTTTTATCGGAGGTGCAGCGGGGATATGCTGCACAGCATTTGGAAACTTTAAGGAAAGTTTCCCAAAAAGCTCGGGAACTTTCGGGAAAGTTTCCTACAAACTGAAGAATTTTGGAAAGTTTGAAATTATCCGACATGCGCTGAACTCTTTCTGATAGTTTTTACTTCTTTCAATTGTTTTCACGCCTTTCCAATATTAATACGTTTTGTTTGATAGTATTTTAATTCATTTCACGTTTTGTGATGAAAAAAAAAATTTCAAGCATCTTCAATAGAATATTTCTTTCAATTCGACGAGTTTTCATTTTTGGTTGTTTTTTTTATTTCAGATACCCCCCGCTCCCCCTAGACCTGACTTTGACGCCTCGAGGGAAAAGTTACAGAAGTTAGGCGAGGGGGAGGGAACGATGACCAAGGAAGAGTTCCAGAAGATGAAACAAGAACTGGAAGCGTTAGTTTAGAAATATTTTAAAAAATTCTTATAAGTTTAAATATATTACAAAATTATTAAAAATGTAAAGTTTTATATGTATATTTTTATTATGCATGCACTTGGTAAAACTTGTAGAAATTGATGGGGGGTGGGGGGGGGGGTGGGGGGAGGAATATTAGTAAATGCTAATTAAAGTCTAACGCCAAGAAAAAATAAATAAAAATATTGATAATAATAATTTCCGTAATGTCTATAACGAAGTTTTACTAAAGGTCCAGCAAATTATTAGATATATATTTAAATATCTTGGTAAAGGGTGCAGCAAGTGATTAGATATTCTTTTAAACATCTTACTAAAGGGTGCAGCAAGTGATGATATTGTTTGTGTAGCGAATATTTGGCTACGTTTAAGAAGACAGTGGCTATGCATGAAGTGTTCCTACAAAGATTAGCAGCTCATCCAGTCCTGCGTCTAGATGATAACTTTAAAGTCTTTCTAGAGTACAGTCAAGAGGTCTGTTTGTTTGTCTGTCTGTCTGTCTGTCTGTCTGTCTGTCTGTCTGTCTGTCTGTCTGTCTGTTTGTCTGTCTGTTTGTCTGTCTGTCTGTCTGTCATTTGATCATACAGTCAATCAATTTATTAATCAGTTAGTCAATCATTCAATTAATTAATCAGTTAGTCAATCAGTCAATTAATCAATCAGTCAATTAAACAGTCAGTCAATGAGTCAGTCAATTAATTATTATCAATGATTTCTTTTACATTTTTTTAGCGGAGAAAAGTAAATAACATGAGATATAGTTTACCATTATCCACACTGTAACCTCAATTTGCTGAACCCTTTAGTAAAACTTCAAACTTTATTTATCGTTTTATTATTTTCTGTTTGTTTTTATTCAGTTGAGTGTTAGAGGTAAAAACAGTAAAGAAAAGTTTAGCGGTATTATTAAGTCCATGGCTCAATCAGTAGACGCTGTCCTGCTTTCAAATCAAGTCGATAAAGACGACTTCTTTGAACATCAGAAAACATTCCTTGTTGAATATTTCACTCGTATTAAAGACGCTACGACTAAAGCTGACAGAATGACTAAGAGTCATAAAAGTTTGTTTTTAGTTCGTTTATACGTCGTTTATATTTTTTATGTTTATATGTCTATACGTGTTTATATTTATATGATTATACGTGTATACGTTTTAGTTAAGTATAAAAATGAAGGTATAAAAGAGTAGTCAGAGAAGTGGTTAGAGCGCTGGACTCGAACAAGATAGGTGTAGGTTTGAATCGCGCTGAAATTGACAACTACGTCTGAGAAATTTAATTTTAAATTAATTAGTATGTTAGCTCAATTAAGTATAAGATACATTTTTTATATTTGTTGTTCAGACGTAGCTGACAGTTATATAAAAATCTCGGCTTGTCTAGTTGCCCTAGCATCGGCCGATACATCTACTGATTTAGACAAGTAGGGTTATTATTCACTTAAAAATACAGTGTGGGGGGTGGCCAAATTGAAAAAAAATAGTATGTTCAAAATTTGAATTGTTTTAGAATAAAATGTCAGGTAGCGAGAGTGTGTTGATAATTTGATGATAGATTATGTGAACTAGTTTTTACGGAATGTTTCTATTATTTTTGATGTAATTTTAATAAATTTAATCTGGTTACGAATTAATCTGTGTTCTGTATTCAGAATTAATAAATAATTTAGCGTTATATTATGCCAACTAGATTTTATTTAATTATTTTTTTATTTAATATTTTGCTTTGTTTATTATTTAGACTGTTGCATAAAGTTGCTGAAAGTTTAGAGAAGGAGAGAGTAAGTTGAATTTTAAATTGCTTTATAAATAAAAATAATTGAATTAATTATAAAAATAATTAAATTAATTATAAAAATAATTAATTTATAAATAAAAATATTTCGTAACAAAACTTTTAAAAGTCTTCTGAACAGAAAAGTAATTGTGGTTTTCAGACAATTCAGAAAAGTAATTGTGGTTTTCAGACAATTCAGAAAAGTAATTGTGGTTTTCAGACAATTCAGAAAAGTCAATTTTTATTTGGGTTAGGTTTAGATGTTAATCTTACCCTAATAGAAAATTGAACCATAACCCTAATAAAAATTGTCTGCTCTGAATTTTGTGAGAATCATTAACGTTCAGTATTCTATGTCACGTTTTTCTAGAAACTAGAAGGTCGTGTCGCGTCAGATGAAGATCTAAAATTGTCCGACACTTTGCGTTACTACATGCGTGATACCAGTGCCGCTAAGAACCTCCTCTATAGACGTCTACGCGCACTATCCAACTACGAGGCGGCAGAGAAGGCTCTGGACAAGGCACGAGCAAAGAATAAGGAGGTGCAGCAAGCTCAGGATGTGCATCATCAGTTGGGGGAGAAATTTGAGAGGATCTCTGAGACTGCGAAACAGGGTTAGGGTGGGGGTAGGGTCAGGGGTTGATAAGGGGTAGCATTAGGGTTAGCAGTAGGATAAGGGTTAGGATTTGGATTTGGGGGTAGGATAAGGTTTGGGCTAGGATAAGGGTTAGGATTGGGGTGAATGGTTAAATTAAAGATAACGTTAGGGTTAGGGATAAGATTTGGGTTAGAATTTCGGAATAGGATTAGATTTCAGGGTATGATTAGGAGTATATTACAATTAGGATTAGGGTTAGGATCGGAGTTATGTTTAGGATTAGTGTTAGGATATTAGGTTTAGGGTTGGGATATTGAAGTTATGATTAGGATTAGGGCTATGATCAGGGTTAGGGTTAGAGCAATGCTGTTTTAAGTTAAAATCAATTGAATCACAATCAATATCTTATTTTATTTATTTCTTATTTTTATGTATTTATTTATTTTATATATTTGCAGAGTTGTCAGATTTCAAGACTCGACGAATCGTTCATTTTAAGAAGAATTTGGTTGATCTGGCAGAATTTGAACTTAAACATGCCAGGGTCAGTATACCTGCCTTGCCTTTAAATAGCAGCAAGGCATGATTATTAGCAAGCTCCGCCTCTATCTGCTTAAATTCAGATTATTATTTATTTATCAGATTATTTATTACAATTTCTGTCTGTTGGTTATGATTAGGGTTAGAGACGTTTGTAAAGAGTTCATTTCAATTTGTTGCAACTTTTTATCTTTACTTAATCATTATTATCTATTAATTATTTATTTGTTTAATCGTAATTTGTTTTAGATTTATGTTATATAAGTATTCTGGTTTTTTATTAAAGCGTCTTTTTTTATATTGAATATATTATATATTTATATTGGTAACTTGATAAAACTACCCCGAATACATTAACCCGACAAAATAACCCCGTCAGTTCATGTAATAACCCTTAAATCAGCCTTAAACTTAACCCTAGTACTACGACTAACTCTAATCCTAACCCGTTTCGTAACTCGAACCCTAAAAATTAACGGAATTGCCGTTTTGTTACGGGTTATTTTAATTGGTCAGTTTTAATATTTAAATTGAATTTTTGTACTTGTTTTTTTATTTATTTATTTATTTTGCTATTATAAATATTTTCTTTTGTTTGTTTGTTTATGTTTGTTTATCGTTTACAGGCTCAGGTTCAACTTTTGGGGAATGCTATAGCGGCGTTGAAAGAAATTTCATGAGTGTAGCAGTAAACAATTTATTTACTGCATAAAACAAACAATTGTACTTATTTTGATTATGCGTCCGAATTTTATTATTTGGCCGCGTTTTAAACAAAGTGATTTAGATTTTGAGATATTGTGTTATTAGTGAAAATTATTTACTGCACCGCGTTAATGAATCAAGTGTTAAAATCACTGGGTTTATAAAAACTCAATTACAATCTACGTAAATGTGCTGATGTGACATTAAGAAGCTATTAAATGTGCTGATGTGACATTAAATAAGCTACTAAATGTGCTGATGTGACATTAAGAAGCTAATAATTGTGCTGATGTGACATTAAGTAAGCTACTAAATGTGCTGATGTGACATTAAGAAGCTAATGCTGGTGTGACATTAAACAATAAGGAGATATATAATTTTAATGCTGATCCATGTTAAATGTTAGCATTAATGCTAATATATTAACTATCTAGCGTTATTTAGTAAATATTTTACGTTAACGTTATCTTAGACAATTAACGTTAACATTATTTAGTTAACGTAAAATTTTCTCTGCAAAGCACATTATTTTCTAAAACGCGTAGTGTTTAACATATAATGTTTAAATACATAGCGTTTAAACACGTAATATACAAAAGTGTCTATGTTATTCGTTTAAACACTTAATGTTTTGTGTTAAAACGCAATTTTGTGAATTTTTTACGCGTCAATTGTACAGTTTTTCACAATAGACCACCAAAGTCTTTAGAATTTAACAATTATTACGACTATATTTTCAAATATTGTAATTTTTTTAAAATTGATTTGAAATTTTTTAATATAAGGTGCACGACAATTTGTGTACATACATTTTGCATATGATAATTTGTATACATATTTACGTATATGATAATTTGTCTATGCTTGGGTTAGGATTTGGGTTAAGGAGTTGAAATTAGGGTTAGATTTAGTGCTACCGTTTAGATATATCACCAAAAAATGCAAGTATTTGGTATACGAAGGTTGATTACAAATGATCATATACTAATATTTTTATACCAAAAATCTGTATACGAAAAGTTGCTATACAAATTATCGTATAATGTATATCTTATACCAAAAGTTTGTATGAAAAATCTGTATATGCAAATAATTGCGACCCTAATATAATAAATTAGTTGCGGGATGAGTAAGTTTACAGTAATTATTTTTTCAGGTGAACTTTGTAACTATGCGTGAGATTTTGTCGATTTAATCGCTATGTTGTAGTAGCACACGCTTACGATAATTATTTTATATATTCCGCTATAATATTATAATAAAAAGAATTTATGCAATAACTGTGTGTGAGTTTTGTTATTTTGAATAAATTGGGTTAGAATTTCAAAGAGAAATTTTCAAATTTTGAATTTCAGAGTTGATTCGAGCTAAAGCTTCTTTTTTGGGTGGATGGATGGATGGATGTATGTATGGGTGGATGAATGGATGGATGAATAAATGAATGGATAGATAGATAGACAGAAAGATAGATAGATTGATGGATGGATGGATAGATAGATGGATAAATGGCTGGATGGGTGATGGGTAGATGAATGAATGGATGGATGGTTTAAGGGGGCCGATACAAATTATATTTATGATGTGATTGCCCATTACGTTATAACCTAATTCGTTTAAAATATGTTCACCATATGAAAAGAATAAAAAAAAAGAAAAATATTCTTCTAAATATAGCCTCCAATAGAAAGCTTTGTAACATCCTATCTACCTACCGTCTCGACCAATGAGAAGCGAGCTTAGAATGAATTCAAATAAAAGACCGGAAAGTTGACGAGAACGTAAAATGTGAGATTTTTTTTATTTTTATTTAAATTTAATTTAAAATTAAATTAAATATAAGGAAAATGTATTCTTAAATTAGGATTAATTATTTTTGAATTAGCGGCATATCTAAATTAGATTTATCCAGTAATATTAATTATGTAATTAATGTTGCAATTACTTTACCAGTCATTGTGATAGAAATATCACGTGGGTACTGAATAAAAAGTGGCGCGGCCGGTCTGAATAAAAATTTACAATATTTGATATAGACAAATAAATAATTAGGTTTAATGATTAGAGCGAGGGATTTTTCTATTTGATTATCACATCACGTGGTGGTGTAAGACGGTTTGTTTTTTAAATCGTGGTTTAGACAAAACGGGTAATTTGAACATAGTTTATTTGATATTTAACGTATTTTTTCATTGTATTCTTGCCTGTATGTATTTTTTACTAGATTTGAGTGCGATAACGAGCAGAATGTCTTCATCAACGTCTGAAAGTCGTCTGAAGAATTACAAGAACAAGGGAAAAGATGTCGCTGTATGTACTTTAGTCTAATCTGAAATGTTCTATAGTTCCTTTCATTGTTTTATCTTTCTATTGTTTTTATCATCCCTTTTTTATTTAATTCCTATCTTGAATAGTGTTGTATAACTGTTTCTGGCATATTAATAACTGGGGTAATGTTTTGGCTCAATATTATTTGACTGCTAAGTATACTCATGTACTAAGACTAAGTACTTAAGTACTAAAAGTACTTGGAATACTGAATATTATATGAGTACTTAGGAATATTTGTTATAAGGCGCATTTTTGTATAATACTAATTGTGATTATGATTTTTATTTTATGATTGTACTATGATTATCTTTATGATTTAGATTTAAGATTATGAATATATTATATAGTTTAGATTATTATTACCATTTAGACTGTGATTATGATTGTAGTTTGTGATTGTGATTATGATTTAGCTTATGATTATGATTGTGCTTATGATTTCTAGGATCTTCGTAGACAAAGAACAGAAGTAAGTGTAGAGCTACGTAAGGCTAAGAAGGACGACCAGCTTTCTAAGAGACGTAACCTAGAGTCGGAAGATGAGGCTAAAAGTCCGCAACAAGAAAAAACAAATCAGGTAGAAAGTATTCCAGTCTGGATTATCATTTGATAATCTGATTTGAAAGCATGTTATTCATTTAAATATCTAGTCTAAAGTCATAGGTGGCGATCTGGGTGTCTTATTAGAGGGTGCTGCAAGTCATTCAATCATTTTATTAAATATAGATGTTTTAAAATAATGTGTAATATAGTATGATATATACAAACTTTTTTGTTGTGAAATTAAATAAATAAAATGAATGACATTTTATATGCTGATGTGACGTTAAAACGAAAGATTCTTAGATAAATCAGAAATGCTTGGAACAATTGTCCATTTTCGTGCTTATGTGACGTTGAATGTGTGTAGATTCCGTTGCTCTCTCTTGATGAGATAATTGCTGGTGTGATGAGCAATGATCGTGACCTTCAGTTTGAAGCGACACAGAGCACACGACGTATGTTGTCTAGAGAGAGGAAGCCTCCCATTGATGATGTCATCTCTGCTGGGTTACTTACTCGTCTTGTGGAGTTCCTGACTTACTTTGACAGGTGGGTGTTGTATAGTCATTTGAATCGAAGTTATAGCCTGTTTTTTGTGCTGATGTGACTTTAATCAGTAAATTATCACGAAATAGTCTCTTTGTGTTAATATGATATTAAGCTTTATAAAGTTTATAATTGTGCTGATGTGACGCCATAAAATAAACTTGTAAATGCACGCTTTATCACTAACTCTCATATATGTGCTGATATGACGTCTCTATAGACCAGACCTTCAGTTTGAGGCTGCGTGGGCTTTGACTAACATAGCGTCCGGTACATCTACCCAGACCAGGGCGGTGGTGAAGGCCGGCGGTGTGGTGCCTTTCATTAATCTACTGACGGTGCAGCAGACTAATGTGGCTGAACAGGCTGTCTGGGCTCTCGGCAATATTGCCGGTAGATACATTTATGCGTTTTATTTGTAATAAATGTTTCTTTAATGTACTTCATATAATATAAACAGTACTTTATATACAGTACTTTATATTATACTGTATTTAATTTTGAATTTATTTAAAACGGTAACAAAACAAAGAGTTTAGGTTGAATTTTTATATTTATATTGTTTGCAATTTATTTTCTCTTAATTTATATAATTTACATACTCTACTTGTACTGAATTTTTATATATTATATTTTATAGGCTGTACTTTATATTAAATACTATATAGGTGACGGCCCAGATCTGAGGGACCATGTTATAAACAGCGGGTGCCTTGAACCCCTGCTCTCTCTCCTTACTCCCTCCACCGGCGTCTCATTCCTACGTAACATCACTTGGACGCTCAGCAATCTCTGTCGTAATAAAAATCCGGCGCCTTCTGTTGGCGCCGTCAAGCTGTGCGTGCCAGCGCTGACGATGCTGGTGCATCACACTGACAGAGAGGTACTGTCTGACGCTTGTTGGGCGCTCAGTTATATCACTGATGGGACGAATGATAGAATACAGGCAGTCATTGACTCAGGTAGGTGTGAATAAAATACGATTTGTAAATATAGGGTTTAACGTCTGGATTACCTTATTATATGAATGTCGAAGGCATAGGTGTCAGTTTAAGCGTCTTATTAAAGGGTGCAGCAAGTTTAACGTCTGGATTAAGATATTATATGAATGATGTCGAAGACGTAGTGAAACAAATTTAAGTGGCGTACTAAAGGGTGCAGCAAGGAAAATAGTGAGTTTATTTTATGGACTTGTGTGAATGTTTTGTGAAGTCAATGAAAATATTGAATAGTAATATAGCAATATTGTGTATGATATAAATTTTGATTATATTTAAAACGTTCTTGCTGCAGATTTGTATTGATCATCATTATTGTCATCTTCTTATTATTGATTAAAGTATTCCTTTTGTGATTATTTGACAATGCATTGTCTATTTGAGACTCTCTATCTTGTCTTTGTCTCTCTCCCCTCTAGGTGTAGTGCCCACACTGATAGCACTCTTGCAATCATCAGAAGTGAGTGTCCTCACTCCCGCGCTAAGGACTATCGGTAATGTCGTCACTGGAGATGACAGTCAAACGCAGGTAGGAGTAATATCAGGTCATACGTACAACAGACAAAACAACCCTGATTATATTAACCCAACAAAATGGCTCCAAATACATTAACCGGACAAAAACGCTTTGAATACATTAACCAGACAACATGGCCAAGTCCATTCATTTGATAACCCTAAACTTAACCCTAGCACCAACCCTAACTTTATTTCTAATCTGAATCCAATTTCAAACCATAACCATAAACATTAAATCTACATGTTTCACTGAAAGTTTGATATGTAGATTTGAAAACATGCTCCCCCCTTCCAAATATTCCTTGGATTAGGGTTAGGGTTTAACGAAAGAAAGTAACTAAAAGTGACGCGTGTAGATTCGAAGACATGCCTTGTAGATATTTCATGGTTAGAGTTATTTTATGTAATAAATTTGTATGTAATAATAATAATTTGGTATCTATTTGATTAAAAAATAAAAATAAAATATGCCATCACTAAAAAAACAAAGATTATAAAAAGTTAACATTTTGCTAGAATCATTCCAAAACAAAGTTTTAAAACCATGTATATATTTATATATTTTTTAGATATAAAAAACCTCTTAGAACGATATTTTAGAACCTTTTTTAGTAGGTTCTAAAATATCTAATTGAATAATTATAAGATCGTGTTTTTGTTTTGAAGTACGTAATAGACCAGGGGGCCCTACCAGCATTCAGAGCTCTGCTGGGCCACACAAAGAGCAGCATTCAGAAGGAGGCCGCATGGATGGTATCCAACATCACAGCGGGGAACGTCCAACAGATACAGGCAGTGATAGAGGAGGGGATCATACCATTGATAGTGGATATCATTATCAAGGTATTAGATACATTATGATCCATTTTGATATATATGATACATTTTAATAAGTTTGATAAGTCTGATATATTTTGATACGGATGATACATTTTGATATGTTTGATACATTTTGATTTGATTGATAGTGGATGTCTTTATTAGGAATTATTCATTTAGTAAATTACACAAATGATGTTTAGTATTTGCATTTGATATTATTTACAATCAAAGTATCAAACATATAGACATTTTTATATGTTTGATACGCTTACCATCTTTGATATTGAATTGATTCAAGGTAAAAATAATAATTTGCATTCTTGATAGGATTCTTGATAGAATTTTAAATTTTGGATGTTGCTTCTCAAATCGGAACATATACCTTTGTTTAGAATATAAAATTGAAAGTTTGCACACCTTTTTATCTAATTGAAAATTTATACTTAACTCTACAGTAACTGTACTGAATATAGTTGCAAATATTTTTTTTACTCTGCAGAAATTTTTTGAAAATTCTTACATGCATTAAGTATGTAATTTTTAATGCATTTTTAAATATAAGTGATTTAACAAAGTATTGTGTTTTCAATCACTCTATAAGTGATTTTAAACGCAGTGATGTTTTGTAGGGAGACTTTAAGAGTCAGAAAGAGGCTGTGTGGGTCGTCACTAATATGACTTCAGGGGGTACGGCTGAACAGATGGCCTACTGCGTCCAGGCGGGGGTCCTTAAGCCCTTGTGCGATATGTTGGGGGTGAAAGAGGCTAAAGTTATTGTTATTATACTGGAGGCATTGGGTAACATACTTAATGTAAGTAGTATAGTGCAGTACTTGCATACTTAATGTAAATAGTATTGTGCAGTACTTGCATACTTGATGCGAGTATTAAGCGGAGTACTTACATACTTAATGTAAGTATTTTAATACAGTACTTATATATTTAATACGAGTTTATAGCAGAATACTTGCATATTTAATGTAAGTATAGAGCAGTACTTACATACTTGGTGCAAGTATTATATAAAAATACTTACATACTTGATGTAAGTATGGTTTCAGTTAATGCAGTGTGGTTAGAGAGCTGAATTCAGACGTGATTAGGTTCAGGTTTGATTCTTGTGATAGCTCACTAATGAATTAATTTGCTGCATCCTTTGGTTAGATGCTTAAAGTGACATCTACATTCATACATCAACTAGAGTAGAAGCGCATTTGGTCTAGTGGTTAACACTGTGAGCTGCGCAACCAAAGGTTGAGGGTTTGATTCCTGATGATTGTTAAATTTCTTTTCTAGGATTAGGATTAGGGGTTGTGTTACAGTTATGTTTAGAATTAAGGTTAAATTTTTAATTTCCTTGATTTTTCTGAAATTTTCATTTATATTTTTATATGTATTTAATTGTTTTCTAGGCAGCAGAAAAGTTTGGCCAGACAGAGAGCGTATCAATGCTGATAGAAGAGTGTGGTGGTTTAGATAAAATAGAGCAACTACAGTCTCATGAGAACGAACAAGTCTACAATACGTCTCTGCGTCTCATTGAGAGATTCTTCTCCGATGTATGGCGTCTTGATTATAAATATATCAATTTCATAGAATGATTGTCTTTTTTTTCTGCTGATGTGACGTTAAAACAAAGACGTTAAAACAAAAGATACTTAGATAAATAGAAAGATGAATTTCGTAGAACTATTACTGTTATTTTCTGTGCTGATGTTACGTCAAATGTATGTCGAGACTTCAATTAACAATTAATTGACAAATATTTATGCGTTTTTCGTATAGAAATTGGTTAAATTAAGGCGCAAATTGGTTAAATTGTTCGATGAATGGATGGTTGAATGAATTTATAATAAGTGATGGTTTTGTAATAGATCAGTCATATTTGATAGGCATAATAAAAAATCTATCGTATCAGTTGGTAATGAGAGAGATTTATTAGCGGAGCGTGAAAATATATGTAATGTAGATGTGCGATTGTTTCGCTGAAGTGACTAGTGCAACACAAAAGTGTTTTAGAAATAAATATACATGATGTAATGTCATATCCGATTTTTAATTTAATTTCTTTTTATTTATTGATTTTTTATTGGCTTATATTTTTATGATTTTAGGAGGATGATGCGGGGGAACAAGACCCTGAGACCACGGACCAGGGAAACTTTCAGTTCAACCCCACCGGCCCTCAAAATGGCTTTCAATTCTAACCCCCCCCCCAACCACCCCTCCACACATTGTATTTAGAACTTTCTAACGGCCCGTAGTGTTATGTGATTTGTAATGATAATACTAATGCATAGAGCGGTATTTGAAAGTACAGGCCCTGAGCCAATGAAATGATGAGAGCTATTAATAGATCTTATAATAACGCTTCTGTTAGTAGCTTGTGGGTTAGGATTAGGGTTAGGTAAATGTAAAACTATATAGCTTGAACTTTACTTATATTAATTAATACAGGTATTCATTTTAATTATTAATCTGCTAACTTTAATTGTACGTTAATATTAATCTTAATTAATTTTTAATTAATTATCAACTAATTATAGAATTATTAGTATTATTCTTTCATTTCATATAATATTATTTAATCTGCATATAATAGTCAGCTAAATTTTGCAATGTCATTGGCTCAGTGTCTGTATTTTCAATTAGCGCATATATCGGAACTTTAGGGTTCAGATTAGTGTATAATATTTTGAAATGAGCGAACAAAAATTTGGAAATTTAAAAAAAAAAGTGAACGTATTGAATGAACTTTCTGAGTGTAAATTCTCTGGTAATTCTCTGGATTTATGAATATCAGAGATGATTTATAAAAGTATTAAATAGACGTATTTTTGTGATAATAATTGAAAATTTAGGTGACTACAGGATGTGAATTTTTGTGTGGCCCTTAAACTGCCCCAACAAATCGACCCTGATTTAATTATGGTTATGATTTTTTAGAGTTTAGGTTAGGGTTAGGTTTATTAAAGAAGTTTAAAGGGTCATTTTGTCGGGTTAATGTATTCGGGGTCATTTTGTTGGGGTACCGTATTTGTGTTTGATATTTTTCTGTTTTGTACGTTTAGTATGACTTTAGTTTGATTTATATTATCTGCTTATAACATCCTGGGACTTTTGTAAAGTCTTATTTAAATTTAATTTGACAATTTTAAATTGAAAACAATTATTTTAGCTCCAAGAAACTTTAACCGGAGTCGGTATAGAATCTTTAATATTTCAAAATAGTATATACATATATGATATATACTTAAGTATATTTGACAACTCGCAGTTACGTGTACAATGTAATGTAATATTACATGCATTGTATATTTGAATGCAATATTTAGCAGTTGTAATATCATTTATGAAGGAAAATTATTCCATTAAGAAAATGTAAGTTTTCTTGATTTCTTCTAATTAGGTTGATCACGAAATTGTGTTTTTGTGCTAATGTGACGTTAAGCAACAAACGAAATAGCTATCTTTTGATCTATTTTGTGGCAGGATTTCTGTTTATTTTCTGCTCGTTGCACTGGCACTGGTCTAACGCATTGTTTCATTCTGTTGCAAGTTTGATAGTTATAAGATTCGATATCAATTGTTCTATTAAAAGTTACTTCAATTTGAAATTATACTTTGTCATTTTTGTGACCCGTTAAATCAGCCCTGACGGTTAGTTCTTACGGTTAGGGTTAGAGCTAGGTTTAGGATTGAAGTTAGTGTTAGAATTAGATTTAGGGTTAAGTTTATGGTTGGTTTCAATTGCGGTTGCTAAATGAATTGACAGGGTTGATTAGTTGGATTAACATATTTGGGGCCGTTTTGTCAGGTTAATGTATTCGGGGCCGTTTATTCAGGGTACCGATACAAACAGTTTGAATTACTATAAACAAATATTATTTCATACAGCTGTATTCAATCAGGCAGCTGCCAAGTGTAAAAAAACACGAATTTTAAACTGCGATAATTTTAAAAAAATCACAAAATAATGATTTAAACTTGACATTATTATATTATATTAAACAAACAATATTACTTTAAACTGAGTAGCGAACGTTTAATAAAAGTGTGAATTATATTTGGCACACCCTGTATGAATAATTTCAATTATTTGAGCTTGTAAATAAAAAACACCTTAATGAAATGTCCAGAAATCAATATACCTCCTCCCCCCTCTGTATTAATGGAGCGTACGAATAAAAAAAAATATAATACAAGATAGTCTTAAATCATAAACAAAATCTGTACACCAAAACTGCACCATTAGGTGTTGAAATCGGAAGAAAAGAGAAAATAAAACACCAAAAAAATTTAAAAGGTGTAAGCTTACATTTTGACAGAGCTAAATAGCACTATTGACACCATAACAAGTTAAATGACAAAAACGTAATTTAACACCAATTATTTCCTATTTAAAAATGAAAGTATGAAAGTACACCAAATATAGATTGTTACACCGTAAAGAAATACTGCACAAGGTGTATTCATCGTATAAACATGCAAATGCGAATATGGCTGCAAATACAACTTACACCCATATTCGATGCACAAACACCAAACAAAACGTTACACCGCAAAAGAAGAGAACACGCAATCGTAAGGCGCTTACACCAAACACGAGTCACTAATTAACACCATAAAGATAGACACCGCAAACAGTGCCACGACAAAACGGACACCTTATATAGCATAGGCCTGCCTATACAATCAAAAATTTACACCAAAAATTTACACCATATATAGATAAATTCCTACCAAAATCAAAACACATCAAGAACACCTTTATAAAGTATTGTATTCTTCGTACAAATACACATCAGATCATACTATACAAGGCGTAATATATACACCTAATAAAAACACCTTAAAAGTAATTAACGTATGATGTAAACGGAATTGTAATAATTGTCTAATTACACCATTAGAAGACACCATCTTAACGCGTATAAACACCAACAACATCGCATTATATTCAGAAGACAACTTTATTTACAACTTCATATATTATACATTTATAATACATATAAATATTTAAAATGTACTAATTATTTATAATATATACTGTATATGTATATATCTATAATTAACGTTTAACGCGTATATATATACATATATATAAACATATACATGTTTTACACATTTTTCTTCGGTAATAGTGAATTTTCAATTTCATTAAACTCACTTTAAAATTAAAATACACATTTTTAACACGGAGAGATCTATATAATTTAAATCAAATTATATTCCTATAGAAAAAACATCGCAATCATTAAAATCATTACAAATTATTAAAGGCAGTAATTTGATTAATTTAAGACACCTTTTTTAAGAAGCGAATCTTTTACATTTAAACTTTAACAATATTTTCATTGTATTTCATTATTCAAAAAGATGCCCAATACAATCAAATCTTTTATCATCAACATCTTCATCAGAAATAAAACGATTTTTTTGAAAACAAGATCACTATATTATTGTGACCCGACAAAACGTCCCCGACAAATGCACCCCACTTATTACTTTTTAGGGTAGGGGTTAAGATTTGGGTTAGTGTTAGGATAAAGCTTCAGTTAGTGTTAGTAAATATATTGATGGGGCCAGTTTTGTCCGGTTAATGTATTCGGGGCCATTTTGTCGGTACCCAATATGGTGTTTCTCACAATTCACCCAATATTTCAATATGGTATTTCAAATAAACACAGACAATTTATAAATCATACATTGCCACGATGCATTAACATAGACAGGCGTAACAATTAATAACAATTTAATATCATGTACATTCAATTAAATTTTAATGATAAAAAATAATTATATATACTAATATTCAGCTGCAATACACTATAAAAGTTGCCTTTTGTGCTGATGTTACTTTAAGTAATAGAAGCACCGTGGCAATGTACGATATACAAACACTTGAAATATGTCATTAGAAAAGATAGAGGATATTGACTAGGTACATGGTTTGGTAATATGTACATTCTATGTACATCAAAAATAATATTCCGTACTCAGACAAATTGACCCCAAATTCATCAACCCGGCCAACAAACCCCAAATACAATAACCCCGACCATAAACCCCAAATACATTAACCCAACAAATTGAACCTCACTAATAATTCTAACCCTAATCAGTCTATAACTTAACCCTAACCCAAAACCTAGGGAATTAATAATCAGGGTCAATTTGTCACGATCGAGTCAGGGTCAATTTGTCACGATCGAGTCAGGGTCAATTTGTCACGATCGAGTTGATAGGGCTCACTATAAAAGAATTACATTCAATTTTACAAAAATATAATTTCTTAAACTAACAGCCATTTTTAGCGAGAAGACTTTAGCTGAAATTTTACTATCAAACTAATTTCATACAATGCAAAAATATAAATTATAATCTTTACATGAATTTAACTCCGGTCCAACATCAATACTTGTTGCCCCCTTTAGTAAGGCGCTTAGATCTTAATTATATTCTAAAAATTAAAAGCAAATTTGAATTTAAAAAATGAATATTTCATGGTAATCATAAATATAAAAAAGGCAAGTGGGAACCAAACAAAGGATTCAAATAAATTTAAATTCTCAGAAATAATCAACAAAGAATTTCATACATAGAATATATCAATAACGTAAAATATCGGTTGAATTAATCTGGAAAACTTTTCATTTAATATATCGATATTTCTGTTAAAAGTCAAAATTTCATTTTTGAAATGTAACAATATAAAAGTAATAGTAGAGTTGATTAAGCGCACTAGTCACTACAGTATCATTCCTCGATTCATTCATTAAATTTCATTCACCTAATCAACTGTCATTCATTGTATATAATGTAAGTCTATTGCATAAATTTATAAGAATTAATACACAAAGATATGTCATTACAAAATACACACAATTTCAACAATAAATACAAGTAATATATAATACACGCATATGAATATATACTTATATTCAATATAAATATATATTAAATATATTTATGCGTTTATTATTAAATATATTTACGCGTTTATTATTAAAACTATTGCGTTTAAAACAAAATCACAATTAATTATAAAAATAAACAATTAATCGCATAAACCTATGCGCTTTCCCGCATCCACTATGCATAACCTAGAGTCTTTTTCCCGCGGAAATAAACTCCACATCCTCCTAGGAGGCATCAGTCCGTGGCAAAATAGGCAGCGTGTGTGCCTCTGTGTTAAAAACCCACCGATCTAACGGCAGAACATCGTCCGGAGAAAAAAGAAGATAGAGATATTTGAGAGTCTCTGCTAGAAAGAAACTTTGCTGGACGTCATCTTTGACTGGGTTTATGGTATAGACATCTTTGAGACCGCTGTAGCCTCCGTCTGTCCTGCACCAACGTTCTATCGCCTGGAAACAAATCGTAGACGTTTAAATGTAAGAAAAATTGCTCGAGAAGTGGTTAGAGCGCTGGATTCGAAAGCTTGGTAATTTGAAAAGTCACATCTTATTTTTTTAAATGATATTAACTTTCGATATCATGACAATTCGTCTAGAAGCTTTTGATCTACAACACGAAGTCTACAGACATTTGGTTAGTGTTAGATTTAGGGTTAGGTTAAGGTTAAGCTATGATTAAGGTATGGTTTTGGTTACGATTATTTAAAAGGTTACAGCTAAGTTAGACTCAATATCGGTAAACGAATTATCGTCAAATCATAACCTTCAAGCGTGATGATAATGATTACGATGATGACAATGATGATTACGATGATGACAATGATGATTATGATGATTATGATGATGCCAAGACCTACCTCTGCTGCCTCCCACCCCCACTGCCTATACTTCTGATCCTTGGTCAGTCTCCACATATAGAAGTAAGTCTCTATCACCTCTGGTCGCTGTATGTAATATTTCTCATTTGGTTTAACTGCTCTCGCGTCAGCTGACCCATCAAAGCGAAACGCTTCTGGACCCAACTTTGTGTCTAGACACACACAGATAGATAGATAGCATTATATCATATCTATCTATATTAGATATAGCTTATCTCTTAAATATATATTATCTATCTGTTATAAATATATCTGTCTATCAAAGGAGAGACAGACACACAGACAGACAGACAGACACGCAGCTAGGAATAACAACAAACAGTTAACAGACAGACAAACAGAAGCAAACAAGCAGACAGATTTAGACAGCAAAACTGACAAAGTGAGAGACATACATATAAACAGACAAACGAATAAACAGACAAACATATAAACAGACAAACAGATAAAAACTGACAGATTTAGACAAAAGACTGACAGACATACAAAAAGATGGTTTGAGAGAGAGAGAGAGCGAGAGAGAGAGAGAGAGAGACAGAGGGAGAGAAACAGATGTACAGATATATAAACAGAAAGACAAATGGACAGACAGATGGTTTGACAGACAGAAACAGACACAATGACAAACATACACACAGACAGTCAGAGAGACATATAAAGGGACAGACGTATAGACAGATTAACTACCAGTTCTGTCATAAGACTCATGACAAGTGTTAGCTATGTCAGCGCCTAGTTGTAAATAATGCTCAGCCTGATCAGGGAGGGACTTTGCCCCTAGGGCTATCATGCCCCCTGTAAAAAATCGCGCCCAGTCAAAATAATTCAAAAAATTCAACCCAAATATTAATTTAGGGCTAGGGTTCAGATTAAGGCAAATATTTAGTTTAAGGTTCATTAAAATATATGAATGATAATCTAGACTTATCTACTTATTTACATTTTCATAGAGCATGAGAAGCAAGAGAGTAAATTGGAAAAAAATTAAAATTAACTCATTATATAACTGATCATTCTCCCGCAGTTAAAACACGTGAGTACTTTACTGATACCAAACGGATGGACGGCTGTGTCAACCTTTTAGTAATGCATTAAGAGCAAGAAAATAGCATTTAACAGCATAGAAATCAGATATCAGTTAGAAATCATTCCAACCAGAGAAGCATCCGAGATGGTCCATCTTGTGTTCCAACCGACCGTTCTTATACTCGGCAAAATACTTCAATCCACCGCTGGACGTCTGAAGCAACCGCGACTCTATCCCCTAAAAGAACACAAAGTCACATCAGCACAATCGCTATACTAAAACAACATGTTAGAAATCGAGTGATGAGTGAATGCTTCAACGCAGTAATGTTTTGTTAAGAATAACATGAAGGAGAAAAGTGCGTTAAAACTTCTTGTTTATTCACTCATTTTTTAACGTCATATCAGCACAATGTCACTACTATATCACAATCTATAAACCAAGTGAATGCTCGACTCTTAACGCAACGCAGTAAATAATTGTCCTTTCAGAATAAAGCATACAGTATTTTAACGTTTAATAAAAATACATTAAATACATAGAATATAGCAATGCAATTTGACGTATAATAAAAACAATGGAAAAGTTAACATACAGAAAGTTAATACAATAAAACTGATTTTTATTCCCAAATAAATAAACAATCTTGGGGGGGGGTCTACCTGTAGGGCTTCCTCATACATTTTCAGCCCCTCAGTGTCTCCCCCACCCGACTGAATGAAAGCTTTGAGTAAATATTCATAGAAAGAATCGCCCAGTGCTCCTATAGATACATGCTCTGGAAATATACAACAAATAATAAACACAAATAATATAAAAAACAATAAAAACGTAATGTTAATATAAAAAATAATAAATACATAATACAATATACACTGTGAATGTAAAAAAAACGACCCTCTACAATAACTATTAAAATAAAAGCCAATATTTAAAAAAAATTTATTGTGACTAAAATTATTTTAAACTCAACTTTAATACAACCATTTTTTATAATTATACCAGTTAATAGCTATACCAGTTAAAATTGACGTCACAGGGACATCATTTGTAATCAAATATCCCTTACAAAATGGCGTTCAGTGAGGAGGACAGAATAGTAATACAATATTTACGCCAACATCAGAATTACA
>JAQIXG010000169.1:0-40974 GCA_034700105.1 Oconnorella tubifera
ATAAGTGCACATTTAAGGCTTCATATACGGGCGGGGGGAAATGTCCGGGGGGAAATGTTCGGGGAGGGGGGAATTGTTCGGGGGGGGGAAATGACCGGTGGGGAAATATCCGTTCCCCAATTATTTACTTCACTGGAAAGGAACAAAAAACATTTTCTAACGAAATAAATATTGTAATATATTTCTAGTTACATATTCTGCAAATTGTTCCCGTTTAAATTGACAAATACGCGATCATTATTGACGACACCGGATTTTACTGAACGCAAGCTACCACGTCGATACGTGATTTCTATTTCCGGTCGTCGAACATCTTATATACGTATATCTGACGCGCTAAAGTGCTGTTGCTAGCCTTGATAGTCCTGGACGCAAAGTTCCCGAGAATTCCATTAAGCAAGATACACATTGTCCTGTTCCATTGATTTATACAGCATTTATTCTATGTGGACTTTTTGTCCTACAGAGTATGAAGTAGAACTGATGTAGTATTACTGTATATGACAATTCTGAAACTTCGTGTGATTGATCAATATAGTGTTTGAAATCTAAAATTATAATAAATAAAGAATTCACACTGGAATGAATTATTGTACTAATTATGAAATGTATGCAAAATATTGAAAAAGCTATGAGTAATTAAATAACTACTTAATAAATTAATTATAATCCGAGGAGCGGGGGAGCGATTTCCGGCTTAAAGTTTCTATCTTAAACGCTTAATCTAACAAGTGTTAATGATTTAATTTAAATGACAAAAAATGCACAATAAGATTGCATTTATTATGAAATTATGAAAATTGTAATAAAATTACGTATTCTCTAAATATTTTACTTTGTATTTAATTATTGTTTTTACTAGACTTACTGAAGCCTTAAATTCTGATTTTATACTGGCCCAGCCAGATTGAATTTGACCAATTTGAAAACAGAATGAGGATTATCACGGATCAGGACAAGCTTTGTTTAATCAATATATTCCAGGAAAGAGGATCAAGCATTTCATTCCAAATAATTATTAGTCCAAGTTTCAAAGGAATTGTGTAAGAAAAATCGGTTGAACACTTTTGTTACTATGCCAATATTTTATTCTTATATACAATAACAGAAAATATTTAGATCTAATGGAAAACAGCTTCTATTGTATTTTTCGCAATTGGAGTGAATAAGTAAAATAGGATTTAAATTATAAATGTTGAATTACGTTAATTAAATAATAAGTTTATAGAGTAACTAAGCATATAGGGCCTACTAACACATAGATGTGTTCATTTTTGTTATTGCGCAACATACGATAATACAGAAATTGACTACTATAAAACAAAAATCGATGCAAAAATAAGCGAAAAACTGATATCTAAACCAACAACTGATATTTTAAATAAGTTTTTAAAATTTATAAAGAAAAAAATTCACTACATCACTACATAAATAAAGTAAAAAATTAAGTACAAAACAGCACATTAATCTCTCTGAGCCTAAAACGTCATGAAGTTTAAACGATAAACTTTATGTCTCAATTTAATCTAACGAAGCCTTATGTCACTTTACTTCATATTTTGATCGATTTTTGTAAAACAATTTTCTAGAATAATATTTAAAGCGGATCATATTATGGACATTGCATCTTTAGTTAAAAAAAATCAAATCGCTTCATTTGTTCGGATTGCCGCTTTTGTTTGTTTTAGAATTTTTTTCCCCTATCTTCATCTCTCCTACGTGCTATTTCTTATTTTTCTCAGATGTTTACAGTTGTCTTTCTCTAAGTGTCTAATCCCTTATATTACATATAATTTTATCAAAATATGATTAGGAAGATTTAACGGGATTTCTCGTCAGAAATTCTAATTTCTCTTTAAAGAAAAGGTAAAAGGTGGCCGAGAATGATTGAGAATCATCCAACAAATCGAGAACGATGAAAAGTAGGGTTGTTTGAGAATGATTGATAGATATAATTGAAAGCGATCGAGAGGAGTCGAAAACAATCGGCGATGAATGGAAACTATAGAGCTTAATCGAAAACGATCAAATATAGTGAAAACGATATCAAATGTTAACAAGAGCGATTAGAAAGCAAGGACGATGATCGAGAACGATATTTGGCGATATTGTACAATCAATAGCAATAAAAGATCAATGAAGAATAATAATCAAGATTAATCTAATGATAGATAACGTACAATTGATAACAATAAATGACAACGGAACGATCTATAGCGATTGTAAGAAAGATTTAGGAATATCCAAAACGAACCTTACGGCGATACAATTATATTTATATAATTTATAATTGCCCAACCATGCATATTATAATCAATGAACCTCTTCATCCTTGACATCGTTCTAACAGTTTTTTTTGGATGTAAAGTCCATTTTCATTTTAATAAGTGCCCAAATATTAACGGAAACATTATGCTATCTCTTTCACTGAATCCTGCTGACTTCATGGTTGGTCGGAACAATACTTTCCTGGCCCTACTATAATAACCCTAATGCTTTAAAATTGTAAATTTGGCAAGGTCGTAAAAACTTAAACGATCATTTCAGTTGATCAGATCGGTACTTATTATATAGATTAACAAAGATTTTCATCTAATCATCGTAAAATCATCCAGATTATGATTTTAAAACCTAGAAGCAAATCATAGTGCTCTTTGTTTGCATTGAGATTTTCAATTATCGTTGTTGATTTTCGCAGCGTCTGTCTGTCTGTTTACTTGACAGCTGGTGCATTGGAAGCCACTCGCTGTTTAGTTAAGTTTACCCTAATTGACTCACTTGTAGTATGACAAGGAAATTATGAATGATTGGCAATGGATATACACTATATGAATGCTTGAGAGATGTTTAGTGCCAACTTGTGCTCGTTTATTTTAATTTATGAATGAAACTTGTAAAAATTCGGCTAGTTTCATCAAACTTACATAACTATGAGGCTAGCGACTATTACGCTTTATGACTAGGTTTTTGTGCTAGCTGAATCTTTTTATTTTAAATAACAGTTAATCAAAAGTACAACTATTTTAAGTATATATCTGTTATAAAATACATGCTGTATTTACGGTTCTTTCATGTTAATATTCATAAAAATATTTATTCTTTTAGTTTTTAAATATGCCGCTGTAGTAGGTTCAAAACATTCTAGTTTCAAAACACTCCCCCCGTGTTTTGAACCTAGTTTCAAAACACTCCCCCCGTGTTTTGAACCTAGTTTCAAAAACACTCCCCCAGTGTTTTGAACCTGGTTTCAAAACACTCCCTCTAGTTTCAACACGGGGGTGGAGTCTTTTGAACCTAGGTTCAAAACACGGGTAGTGTTTTGAAACTAGGGAGTGTTTTGAACCTCCTACACCGCCACCCCTCAATATCATAGTATACATTTTCTAGGGATAGTTTAATAAGTGGAGAACTATATTTTTCAGATATTTATTGACTTTTTTAGATAATATAGTTGTTGTTAACAGTAGCCTGTAAATTGTACAAATTCTAATTTCTTGGTTAATAGCTTCGTTATTACGTAAGCAGTTAATATTTTGTTATTCTTGGTTAATGGCTTCATTGTTATTTAAGCAGTTAATATTTTGTCATACAAATAACCGTATAATATTGAAAATCTAGTTAAGCAAATTTTTTTTTAAATTTAAACGGACTTTATGCAGTAGCAGTGTGAAAATATATTAGCTGCTACGTTACTTCTGTTACAGTTGATCTTTGTAATATCGAATAAAAACTTGATTTGTTGACGTGATTTATAGTGAGCAGAATTTTGATCGAGTTTTTTCTGGCCGCTTGCGAATTTAGGCAATTTATTTTACGTGACTTAAGACAAAAGCTGTTGGTGTGCAGTAGCATTTAAAGAAAATATTATTTTTATTGTGAAGGTTTATTATATGTTATGCAAAATTAAAATACGTTAGTAAAATCAAGTGTGAAAAAAACAAACCTGAAAAAGTTTAATTCATTGATTATAAAACTATTAAAAGTTTATTAATTGATTAAAAAATAATTGAGTGCAATAGACTGTAAAAAACTGACTTTTGACGATGTGCTTATTTTAATTTCAAAGTAGAGCAATATAGCGTACTAAGACTAAATATAATGTAATTTTAAATAAAGTGTTGTCTAAAATCAGTCATCGCTCGTAGTTATCAAATAGCTTATTAACTAATCTCTAAATGTTTGCATTTATTATTTCCAATAATTAAACATAATTAACTACTATATCATCACATCTTCTATTTCTAAATTAAATTTCGTTTACATTGCTACAGTTTTGACAATTACTTTCAACGCCTTGAGATGGCGCGATTGAATAATCGTTACTACGAGATTCGCAAAAACTCGGAGAAGCTGATGGACGAACTCGGGATCGACTTGCCCATGGACAGCGTTGGGAAGGGAGTAGTGCGCAAACACGTCGAACTGACGACCGATGAGAGGCTCTACTTGCTTGCGGTTGAGAGAGGCGACATCCCCTCGGTACAACAATGTCTCACCCGGACGAAGGTAAGTGATCGTTTACAGCAAAAATAGTGATAATAATAATGATAATATTTTATTTTAATTTATGCTAATTGACAGAACGCAATAGGTTTACATAAAGTATATGAAGGTCTGCACGAATTATGGGCATTATGGAAGTTTAATTTTATTGGACTTATGAGCCTTTTTTTGCATATTTTCTATAAATTTTAAAGTATTGACCCTGACTAGATTCGAACTTACCACCTCTGGTTGATGGACAGATAAACAGTTAAACTGTTGCTCTGCTAAATGAACCAATTCGCTTGTATATTCTTATGACAGTTTTTATAAAATGCAGAGTATTTTAATGCGAAGTAAATTTCGATTGGATTCAAAATGTTACATGACATTACATAATATTTAAACGAAATTGTTTACTGTATTGTATAGCGCACAGTACTGCCTTCGATATAAAGATTAAAAATTATTACAGAGAAATAAAGTAAACAGAAATGTTTTTATTTGGTTCTTCAGGACACTTGCAGTCTGAACATAGACTGCATTGACCCACTAGGTCGCTCTGCTCTTCTTATTGCCATTGAGAACGATAACGTTGAAATGATTCAACTTTTGTTACGATTTAACGTTGAACTCAATGACGCCTTGCTGCATGCTATCAATGAAGACAACGTCGAAGTGACTCAGATGTTACTGGCTTATCAGCAGAATCATTCCTTCAAAGATATATCGGTTTGTACTCCCGACAAATCGGCCCCGAATACATTAGCCCAACAAATCGGCCCCGAATACATTAGCCCAACAAATCGGCCCCGAATACATTAGCCCAACATATCGGCACTGTCAATTCGTTTAGTAACAATAACTCAAACCAATTCTAAACTTAACAAAAAATACACTCCTAAACCTACCTCCGACCCTAACCTTAAGAATTAACAGTCGGGGCAAAATTTTCCGGCCGATTTGACGGATTTTTAGTTATAAATGACATAGTATCGATTCAAATTAGTCACATTAGTCACATGCCTTGCTAACAATGTGATTGAATCAATGTGTTCACATTTGTTCAAAATTTTCGATGAATTTTATTTGATTTTTTCTGGTTTATGCAGATTAAAAAAATACACGAGTAGTTTTGACTACTCTTGCTTAATATAGATATTAAATAAGTTAATTAGTTAGTTAGTTTTTTTGTTATTATTTGTTAGATATTTACAAGGTATTGTGAATATTGACACTTATGAAGGGAAGGGAAAAGGTGTCGTTAATGCTCTCGAATTGTTTGCAAAATTCATAAGAAAGAGAACAATAATTTTATTGAGGGAAAAGCGTTCCGTTTCAGTTCTGAAATTTTTCAGTTTAATCATCGAGCAGTAAACGATCAATCCTAAAATACGTGATGACTTTTTATCTCATCTCTTTCCAGACGCGTTAAACTAAGTAACGGATCCGGAAAGGCAATTTAGAGGCTTTCAAAAGGTTGATATTTTTCACACGGATTGATTGTTTGACAAATTTTGTTCAAAAGTAGAAATTTTTAAAGCAAAAACTCATCAATCGTGATGATTTAAAGAAAACTGGAATAAAATATAATTGACGATATTTTTTCTTATTCAAATGCTGAAATTTTCAAAACGAAATATACCAAAACTAATGTTGCAAAAGATTTCGTGAGCTTTGGCTGCTTGCCTGGAAGGGAGTTCCGTGGCGTGAAGAGAGTTAAATTGTTTCTCACGCGACTGAATAACAAAATAGATATCCGTTCAATTTAGTAAAATATAAATTCAGCTTTCGTTTATTATCTTAACGAAAAAAATATATATTTTATTTTTCTTTAATTATCATGTTTCTCTTATGAATAATTGTTACACATGCAAATAATTTGTTAGACCAGATTCGAGTATTATCGTTAATTTTGCAATAACAATCACAATCAGTGTCAATCACTATATATATATATACACTATATATACAAAGGTATAAATAAGATTTTATAACAATGTATAAAAGACGTTATTACTCTTCGTACCGGAGCAAAAGCTATCAATATTTTAGTTGCAGTATTCTATGAATGTTAGTAAATTAAATAAATGAAACAAACTTCATTTATTTAGCTGTAATAAAAACTGAGGTTATCTAATTAAGAATTAAGCATATCTACTTTAAGTTTATTTCGTTTGACTACCCAATTTTAAAAATATTTAAAAGAAAAATAACAGACTGATAACAGAAGACATTATTACTTTTCGTACCGGAATAAAACCTATCAATATCATTCTCGAAAATAATCGATCACATGAAATAAGTTACATGATGCGAGAATAATATATAGCGGAAATATCATTTAAGACTGCAGCTTAAGAAAAGAAAGTCAAAGATTAAATTTCGAAACATTTAAAACTATAAACTTCGCTCAGGCTTAACTAAATGCTATTAAAAATTAATTTCTTCTTAAATTAATTTCTGAAATTAGTTTATCATTAATGCGAACAATATACGGCAAGTTGCTATATTAAACATCATTAACTTAACAAAATATGAATATTGTTTTTCATTCTGCACTGAGATGAATATAAACGACTGTCCTTAGGAAAAAATTTAAGATTTATTTTTTTCCCGGTCATTTTATTTTAAAACACGTACAGAATGCTGACGTCATATGACGATAAGCTCAGTTATTGATATATTTCTTTTTCGATGAAATAAAGAAAAAAAGTTCTTAAATTTAATCCATATTCAAGGATTTAATGCAATGAATTTTCTTTTGTTGATTAATTAATACATTGTATATTTATAATGAAATTATAATTAAATTTTGATACTTAAAAGAATATAGAATAAAATGTCATTTTAATTTTTTATTAGCAAAAGCATGCTCGAAAATCTAATTTTGAAATTAGGGTGATATGTTTAAAGATGTTAATAGTTAGTGAAACACACATTCATTTATCCTTTTGTTAGTTTCAACTTTCTGTAGTATCTTGGAGTATATGTACAACCTCTTCCCGTTACGATTTGAGCTCATAACTACGAGTATGTTTAGTCAATTGATTAATTAGTACGAAAAAATTAACATAATAGAATTTTCTCTGAAACAGTTTTTGATAGTATAAAATAATAATTGAGCTGCTTATATTTCTTTGTTATTTATTTATTTATTTCTTTATCATCTTTAAGATCACAAGTCAAATATAGAAATCTACACCTGTCTAAGGATCATAATTTAATTGTGTAATTAATTATTACACACAAGATTTATATTTAAAGTAGGGTAAAAGTTCATCAGATAACGGTCTCGGAGCTTTCTCAAGTTAGCATCCGGTGAAAATCTTTATCTTTCAGAATCTTTCTGTAAACATTAGCCTGCTACTATTGATTGAAAAATATTGCAAGCAGACGCATTATCTGGAAACGATTTTGAGACTAAAGTGCACATATATTGTGCGCTTCGTTAAAGTATTTATCTGATTTCAGATCAGAATTATATAAGATGAATATAATTCTAATATATAAATAAGATAAATTTTATTCAAAACAAGTGAATGAACCACCTTTTTAATCTGTATCAAAGTACGAGTTAATTGCGTAAAAAATATTAATGTCCAGTATGCATCGTTACCTATTTTATATATTATTTATATTTATTAATCGCTATGACTATTTATTTACTACTTCATTCTTAACCTTTTAAAAAAGTTTCATCTTTATTAATAACTCTTTATATGTCAGGATACTCGTCATTTTGTCTATCATTCTCGCAACTGATCAGATCGCTAGTAAGATTACAGATCTCGAATAGAAGGATTTAGGATTAGATCTCTAGCAAATCTAATACCGTCTTGCTCGTGCGATGTGTTTTAATCAAACCTAATTGAATTGTAGAGCGACAATGAATCTCTTCTTAAAGATAGTATCGAGTTTGTTAGCCAATATAAGGTCGTTTGTTATCCGAACTAATCTGACAAGCAATGGGGCGCATCAAGGAGTTTTCTAGATGGTATTGTTGATCTTTTCTAATCACCATAAAATCGTGATCAAAAAATATTTTTAACTCCCCAATTCTTCCTTTACTACCCCACTGAAACAACTCAAAACCAGTAAATGAATTAAACAACTAAATAACTGTCATAAGAAGTTTTTGTGTTTTTCCTTGGGTCAAACCTAAGGATAATCTCAAGGATATTTTCTATAAGACTACACGTTAGGAATCAAGTCGAAGATGACAATTAGAATATTTAAAAAAAAAAATCATTTTTTGTCAAAATTTCTTGTTTAATAACTCTTAATGTTGTGCACAAATAATGCTAACATACGTTATGTAAATACATAATACGTCATGTAATAACATAACATACGTTATGTTACGAGAATAAGTAGATTCGTAAGCAAAATATAATATTCAGGATAAAAAAAGTCTTGAGCGCATCTTTATAAATTGCCTCTGTCTCTCCTGGATGCTTCTCAGAATTTCTCACAGAAAGAATTAAGTCATCTTTTAAAAAATAAAAACGTGCAAAAATATAAAAAAATGATTATAACTTTTTGAGACGCGTGCAGCAGCAGTTAAATCTGAGAATCTATAAACTGCTATACAGTGTAAAGCAGTAATAAACAAGTTCTAAAAAAAAAAATAAGAAAATAGTATTTTTAAATCTTCAACGCTTTTTTGAAGTTATCGTTGATGATCTTATCATGACTATCTATTTCACTCTTATTTCATTGAATAACATACTAATTGCATATGAAACGATTTAAATGCTCTGCAGCATTTAGAATGTTCAATGACTCATTATTTAATAATGTACCATTAGCAGTGGCGTAGGCAAGGGGGAGTTGCGGGGGTGATATCTACCACCTCCCACTCCATTGAAGATAGAAATATTTTTGTTTGTAATGTTAATGGTTACAGTAGCGATATTCCCCTCCTTGACGATTTATGAAAAAATGTAGAGTTTAATGCGGAGTTGAATACAGTAACTGAAGACAAAAAGTGAGTAACAACTTGATAACCTAACAAATTGGTCAACGCCTAAATTTGTTCAGAAACATTCAATTTCCCCCCCCCCCTTATTCAATTCCGGGCAACGCTACGGCTGTACCAGCCATAATTATTAACAATATTTAATGTTTCATCTCCACTGTTAAAGATCATGTAAAACTGGTTTAGCTACAACAATAATTACCATAATTTTATCAACATCATTTCATGATATAAGAACGTGTTGGCGTATAATATATCTGTTAAACATCTTCAGTAAATCTATGAATCGTAAAAATAATCTACTTCTTTCGAAAAGAGATCATATATTATTGCTTAATCCGATTGTGAGAAAAAAAATTGTCTTCGATTCATCAGAATTATCTGTTGGTGCTGATATTACATTCGCGCCGCGCTTCGTTTTTGTGAGTAAATATACAGCGCTAAGAAAAATTTCTCCAGAATCTTAGTGCTTGTGTGTTTACTGTTCGGGAATTATTTTCGGGTAAATTGAAATGCCGGGTACCTTTTTGGAAACAATTTTTTGATTGAAATTTATGTAAATAATTTGGAAAATTTTGATGATCGATAAAAGGGCCACTGTTTTATTCCGAAATGTCAAAAATGAAAATTAAGGTCTTTATTAACAAAGATTATGCGTTTTCAAGCTTCGTCCCTTTTTTGGGACTTTTCTAAAGTGAATTATGAAAATAAGTATCTTATTGAAAAGTGCAAAAACGAAAACCATTATGCTAACCATATTCATAACAGTATAATAGCATCTGAATCACGAAAAACGTCTAAATTGTATTATAGTAAATAATATCTATCGTAGTTTATTTACGCTACTTTCCTATTAAAAGGAAGGGCTTGTTCGAAAAAAACCCTCGTTGAAAACTGTTCAAAATCGTTTTTTAAGTGAATTTAATTTTAACGGGTAGATTAAGAAGTTAAATAACAAGTTAAACAAGTTAAATAACAGGCAAATTTCTGTGCGTAAAATGGAAACATTGCGGAGACGGATTCTGTATTGGATTGACGACTATAAGAGATAAAGATTAACGTCAACAGGATTAGTGTAATGCTGAGTAACTTTATCCAGCAAAGCTCCGGATTATCGATCGAAGTACAGTGAAATTTGATCCATGACGTTTTGTGCTGATAAATTCGCAGGAATTGTGTACAAATATTGCAAAAATTATATATTAAATTGTAATTATGCAATTATTAATGCGTAATTTTTTCAGAATTGTTGACAAATACTGGTAAAATGACACTGCAGGCCTAAATAGTAAATCCGAAAAACCTCAGAATTGTTCACAAAAATTGATAAAATGTATGATAGCCTAAATGTAACTTTAATAAAAATATTATTTTAAACAGTATTTTTGCTGATATGTTTGCGAAAACAAAAATAAATAAAAAATATAAAATGTAAAAATTTAAAAAACAAAAACAAAATAATTTATACTGTAACTATTATCTGAGCTCCCTTTACCTAATTGCGATATCAAGCTTGCAATTAGAAAATTTGCACATGCACAATGAGCTGTTATTAATTTGAGTTAGTAAAATTCTAATTATTATTTTGAAAATCATTATATTTCATTTATTCACATAATAAAACAAAATATGTTTTCTTTTGCAGCCACTTGACTTACCGAGTAATAAGGTGAGAATTTTTTTTTAATTTTGTACTATAGTGTTTTAAAACTAAGTATTATGACTACTAGGGCTGAGGGATAGAGTTACAGTTACAATTATATCACAAGTTCTGGGCATTTACGTCTGCGACATCGTCCCTCGACGGTTAAAGAGACGTTAAACTTTTATTGATATTGATTGAGCAGGACTCTTTCTAGAGTCTTCTGGGAATCTAGTTTCAAAGAACAGAAAGTGTTTTGAAACAGGGCTCGGTAGTGTTTTGAAGTTACTATTGTATACAAAGAAGCGAAGATAAGCTTTTCTCCACAACATTGCTTCCGTGGCTTTTATTATATGTTGTTGTAATTGGTAGTTATTTGAGATTAATTTAAGTCATATTTTAAATAGACACCTTGTTATCATAGAATTGCTAGTAAATTACCTCAAACAAGATGTGTTCAATTTATTTTATTAATATTTAATTTAAGCATCACAAATTTTATTCTTTCTAAGCTAATATCTTGCCACGTTTCGGAGACTCGAATGAACTTCGAAGAAATTAACACTGCTCAATAAAAAGTCTAAAATATTGTCCAAACGTAAAGTTATGCGTGTTGACCTGTAACTTGCAAAAGAAGCATTGCTGTATTATCAAACCGTCTCTAAAATGCGCCGTGATGATCATTTAAAAATGAACATGGTAAAGATCTTCAGAATTTGTGGGCTGACTGTCTTATCAATCCCTCCCCTCTCAACCCCCCCCCTCTCAACCCCCCCCCCTCTCAACCCCCCCCCTTTGAACGAAAGATTTTTTCCAGCATTGACAATTAAGGCGTTTTCATTTGAATTTTGTATAAACCCTTGATAACCAAGGATGCGATTAGTACTAATCAAAATCTGCAATTAAGAATTTTAGATTGAAACGTCCATCACAGATTTTCCCATATTCCTACACAAGTAAATATTACTTTGCAATGTAGGCCTACTTGAAAACATGTTGTTTTAGAATCAACTAATTACACGTAACAATTCTAAACGTCTGCTTTTCTTTGCTCAACGTCAAAAGAAATAGATTCTATATCACTTGGGAAAAGCCAAAATTTATTTGACCGATTTGAAAGAAGACTTTAGCATTCTATTGGTTTTTAATGTCAAAAAATCGTGGGTTTTTCTTCTACTTGAAATGTCATTTTAATTTAACTGCCAATCAAAACAGCTATATAATATTTACCAAGGAGAGGCAAGCCCTCGTTTATGTGAATAATTATCCCTGATAAGGACTTAATAATATTTTTTATCTCTGTTATTGTTCTAATGTAAGTATTCATGTTTTGTATTTTCATTTCATCAAGTGAATTTATTGTTATTCAAATTTATTGTTAATAAAGCGAAATTACCGTTTATAATTGTTAATCAACAATTTGCTGATTATTTGATAGACAGCTAGCTCATAACGACATATTTCTGTATACTTATTTTATAATTTACTGTTAAATTTTCGTTATGAGATTCTGACTACACAGTTTTAAATGTTAAATAGTTTTATGATTATATGATTAGACAGAATTTGTTCATTTATTTTCGTTACAACAATACAAATTTATTAAATATATAATACACGGGTCATTCAAGATTTCCCCTAGGTTCTCAGAAATTATTGCGAATAATAGGCCTAATTAACTAAAATTTAAGTTTGAACTTAATATATAAACTATATAAAACTACATAAGTTCATTTAATTTTAATTACAAATGTATTTCAAATTAAAAAGTTATAAATGTTAAAGTTACAAATATACATTTAAATTTATATTTACTGCGGTAACTTTGTCAATAATAATTTCTCTTTTATAGCTCATTTCTGTAATCTTTAAATTTTCTATTCTAAACAGGAAAAGGCTGCAAAAATAACTGACCGATGGAAGAAACTAACCTTAAAGAAAGATTCTAGCACTGAAAGCGTGGTGGAACTTCAACAAACTCATACTAATGTAGGTCACGTTTTGATGTCCTTTTTCAATAAAATTATGTGCAATAAATTACTAATAATTACTTTAAATAATTAAATATAAGTTATATATTTCTTTCTTTCTGATATTACAGTCTAATGTGTAGAAATAAATGTTAGAAAATGAAGTAAACGATATTTGGAAGGCTCTCGTGTAGACAAAAGTCCCAGATGATTACTTTAATGCATCTATTAAACTATATTTACTATTTATTGGCTGTGACAGCTAAATGTTCTTGTTGATGTCTTCCGATTCTATCATTTTTACAACTTTATTGCACGCGACTTCAATAATGTAGTTATTATAACTGAGCGTCTGAAGTATCCAGGTCAATAGGCCGTTCATGTTTAAATTATAGCCCCTTAGAAATAAAATTAGTTATTTGATAACAGTTTAAGGTGCTTTAATTTTGAAGCCCTTGTTTTCATCATTTTGTCAAGCAATATATGAAGCTATTTTTCATACATAAAATTAGTACAAAACTACAGAATAAATAATCTAAAAATAACATATGGCAATCTAACAGCGAAGTTTGTAACAATACAAATTAACTAATAGGAGCTCTTATGTTAGTACTCTTAAAATGATTTCATTATTTGGTTGTAAGATATAATTATCATATGGAAGCTTAGTTTATTTTATCAAATAATAATCCAGATGAATGTTGTTTAATATACGTGACGATTAAATAAAGATATTTCTTAAATTTTGCTCCCGTTTTATCTGTGATCAGTTTACGACTAAACATATTCTTTACCATTGCATCATTGTTTACTATTCTTTTTATCATTATTTACCATTCTACCTCAGCTCAATCCTTCAAGTTCATTCACCCCGGACATCACACCCATAATTCTCGCCGCCCATCGGGACAACTACGAGATCCTCAAGATCCTCCTCGACCGAGGAGACCACATCCTCAAGCCCCACGACGTACGCTGCGGCTGCATCGACTGCTCCACCAAGTCCTGCGAGGACTCCCTCAACCACTCGCAGTCGCGCATAAACGCCTACCGTGCCTTAGCTAGCCCGTCACTTATGGCGCTATCCAGCAGTGACCCTATCCTAACGGCCTTTGAGCTAAGCTGGGAGCTGCGCTTGCTTAGTAGGCTTGAGAATGAGCTGAAGGCCGAGTACGAGCAGCTGTCGAAACAGTGTCAGGCTTTTGCTGTTGATCTGTTGGATCAGACTAGAGGGTCTAGTGAACTAGAGGTGTTGTTGAACTATAATAGGGATAACATCCCGACGTCGGCACGAGGGGAAAAGATGACTCTTGCGCGGTTAAAACTGGCCATCAAGTATAAACAGAAAAAGGTAAGAATTTGAGGCAATATGAATAAGGCATATTCCGTCAAAAAGGTAACATGTTTGATATAAGATTTGAGGCAATCAAAATTTAACAAAACAAATTGAGTCCTTATAAAAATTGATGATAAAACCTGAATATTTTAAAACTCCTATGTAGAGACACATGATGCATGTGAGGCGTGCTATGTATAATTACATTAGCGCTAGAGCTCAGTGATTGGACGATTCGGTTCTATTTACCGATGACATGGCTTAATGGAAAAAAGATTCATTCTCATTCAAATGGCAAGTCTCTCAGACAGACAGCACAATAATTGAATGCTCAATTGCTTCTAGTAGAGAAATAAAACAATAATTTAAAAAGATATTCACAACTTGTTCTCTGCAATATTCAACTTTTAATATTTATAACCAAAATATTTCTTGATACATAAAATCAGAGAATTGAAAAAAAGAAAAAGCATTTAAATAGTTTATAGCTAATCTTCCACAAACTGTAAATATTGTGACGGTGCAATTAAATGTATTTGTGTTGCATTTAGCTATTATTGTCTAGACTCGTTAGCAAATTTACTCAGCGGTCATGTTTTTGTCACACGGTATAAGCGTACCATTAAGTTCCTCGCCAGAAAAAAAGGGTGGGGAGGAGGAGGGGAGAGGGTGCAACAGATTTATATTTTTGTCTGGAGGGTGCGGGGTCGGATCAAAAATTTAAATGCAAGAGGCAATTTTTTAACCAAAAATCTGATGAATTTGTCATTCATATATATTTCTTTTAAAATGTGTTTGTGATCGTATTACTTGTGGAGATTTAGAAGGGGGAGGGGATATGATGGGATCAAAATTATTGTCTAAGGAAGATTTCTTATAATAACGTTTTTAACATTTTTTATACAATTTATTATATAATTTTTTTATTATAAAATGTGAGTAATTCTAATTTGATATATTATATGAATAAACAAAAGTGTTATTTTGACTTATCGTTTTACGTTTTTTTTAATTGGTAAATATTCCTGCATTACTTTAAGTTCTAAATTCAAGTAAATATTCTACTTTTAAAAAGGTGTTAACTAACAACAAATAAACAAGAATAATTGAAAGCAAATTTCTATAAAATATATAAATATAAATACATAAATACATAAAAAAGATTTAATTAACATCAATAATCAGTTAAATAAATACAGTTAAATACAGTTAAAGGTTAGACATACAACCAGGTATTTATTAAACATACATTTTAATATTATTACTGTTTATATAATAGCAAATTTATCTTGGCTATTCTGCAATTATTAGATCTATTATGTTTAATTACTCCAATCATCAATACGATTGTAACAACTGTCCCAATTGCAGTGACTTATGCATTACATCTAAAAACTCTTTTTACTGATAATGATTAATATCTCTCAAATTTTCTGCTGAGACCGTCTTGTTGATTTGTTTTCTTAATGTTTCCTAGTTTGTCGCCCACGCCAGCTGTCAACAACTCCTCGCCTCGCTGTGGTACGAGGGCTTGCTTGGGTTCCGGCGCCGCCACGTGGTGTTCCAAGCCCTACTAACGTGTTCCGTCTGTTTCTTGTTTCCGGTCTTTGTTGTCGTCTATATGATAGCTCCCAAAAGCTCTATTGGGATGTTCATCCGACGACCTTTTATCAAATTTCTCTGTCATAGCGCGTCTTATATCACATTTCTATGTATGTTGTAGTTTCATGTTGTAACATATGAAATTATAATATCATGCTGTAACATATGAAATTATAATTTCATATTGTAACTATTGTAAGTTGAAATTAGTAAGCCCTATATTGAAATATCTTAATTTATGCTTAAAGTTCATGATACATTTTTTAAACGTTGTAAGTTTTGAAAATACCTTCAATTTATTAATTGCTAAGACTATTTCTAGGTTTTTTTGCTGGTAATTACAAAGATGCAGCTGTAAATATTACTCATATTTTTCATGAGCTTAATTCATCTAAACGCGATATTAATGATTTTGGGGTTGGTTTATTTATCAAGACTATATAGTATAGACCTAAAGTAAGATGAATATTTGAAAAATAAGCCTAGAAGATTCCAATGTAGCCTCGATCATAATTATGAGAGCGTACACATACCATAATATGATAACAATCTATCAAAGAGATAGAGATTATGTTTTCTCACAAATCAATGAATGAATGAAAACCATGTATGTCTACAAAATGAAACATTGAATGTAATTTTTTTAATGTTACAAAATCTCGAAGATAGATCAAATGTTATAATCTCTGATCATAAAACATAAGTAAATAATATTTAGCCAAAAAAACAGATAATGGAATTATGTCACCACAGTAACAAGTGATTACGTAACGTTTTCAGAAAACTGTAAATATTGTGTAATCACTTAAAGCCAAGGCATGTCTATACATGCCGGCTGACCATACATAAAGTTGATAGCGAAGATGATAGCGAGTTGATTGAGGAGTAAGTAGATTTAATTAACTTTCAGTGTAATGAGTTGAATGTAATTTTATCTTTTTCACAGTTTTACTAATCCTAGCCTCTCAGAGAATTGAATCAATCATTAATCTTGCTTCTGGTGATGAAGATGAAACTCCAACAAAAGTTGCACGAGAGGTGCGCGGAGCTCCGCCCACAAGTATTGAGTGGATGATCCTAGCATACGTTGCTGGTATTATTCTTTATTTATACATAAGTTCTAAGTGTTAGAAAAGTGAAATAAATTACAAAAAAAGATGCAAACTTCAGTATGTAGTCAATTTTATAATAGGATTTGGTTTTTGTATATAAATGACACAAATAAAGGTTTAAGTTTAGTTTGTAGTTGCAGTAATTAGATTTGATAATGATTTGGTTTTTGTATATAAATGACACAAATAAAGGTTTAATTTTAGTTTGTAGTGGCAGTAATTAAATTTGATAAGGGTTTGGTTTTTCAGGATTGGTTTGGGCCGAAGTGAAGCAGCTATGGGATCAGGGAGTGAAAGCTTATATACAGGACATGTGGAACATTCTGGACTTTATCACTAACTCGCTTTACATTGCAACCTATGCATTAAAACTTGTGGCCTATTTGAGAGTCAGTAAATACATTGCAAATATTCTAATTTAGTGTGAAAATATTGGATACACCGGTAGTATATATTAGTGTAATGAATGATTCAATGATTGAACTATGTGATGCCATTAAATGCAATAAAATGTTGCAAGAATGGAATGGGATGATTAAAATTAAATGTAATGAAAAGATGTAAACAAACTGCAATGAGAACCAAAGTTATAGATTCAACCTGATGCTGAACAAACAACATTAGCAACAAAATAGAGTTCTGTTTTGTTGCTAATTAAATATAAACATTGTATTGAATGAACTGATACAATTAAAATGCAAATGAAAAGCAATGAAAAGAAATAATGTAAGTAGTCTCTCTAACTGTTATTAATGTCACATTAACTGTTATTATTGTAAAGTATATATGGTATAATATTTGTATGGTATAATATTTATAGGTAAAGGAAGAAAAACGACTCATGCAATTCCACTTGGCCTACGCATCTAGAGATAAATGGGACGCCTATGATCCTACCCTCATTTCAGAAGGACTCTTTGCTTCTGCTAATATCTTCAGTTCCCTAAAAGTCATCTACATTTTCACCGTTAACCCTCATCTTGGCCCTCTACAGATCTCATTGGGTCGCATGGTTATTGACATCATGAAGTTTCTGTTTATAGCGTTACTGGTTTGTTTCTCGTATTCATGTGGAGTGAATCAGTTGTACTGGTATTACGCTGAGGCAAGAACTAGGAACTGTACGGCGTGCTTGCTGATAAAGGATAATCCAGCAGACTGTAAATGTGATCGTACCTTAGCAAAGTAGGTTTTACTGTTAAGTGTTAGTTGAGTTTTTCTTTATAATGCTTTAATTAAGATTATTGATTGAATAGAATAATATAGTATTGATTTCTTTTATGTTTAAAAAAAGTTAATGATGCCGGAACATTAAATAAAATAATTGGAAATGAAGAATCACAAACAAGTTTGAAAATAGAGTATACTCGGTGCTTGCCTGGCCCGTTTGAAAGGCGTTTTAGTCCTTGATTGGTTAATGGCAGTCTCGGTTGATAAATAAATACAACAGCAATTGGTATATTTCAGCTTCACATTGCACAATGCACAGTCCAATGCTATGTTGCTTATGGACATTTTTTGGGTTTCTATATTTAAAAATAATATACACTGATAAAGAAAAAATAAAGAAGAACCAAGTAAATTATTTATAACTTAAGCAAGAGGTTAATCATGAAATTATTCTTGAAGTCTAGCCAGAAAATGTTTATTCATTGCAAACAAGGCTATGCATCCACTGAACTGAACTCTGAATCTTAGCACTCAACAACACTTTCATAATTTCATACTTCACTGTTCCATTTTCTGAAAGTAGTAAAACTATAAATTAGAAAAAATATTGAATTTCAATCGTTTAATTGTAAATGTATTGTATATTTTTCAGTTTGTTTGAGATAATTCAGACGCTCTACTTTGCTATCTACGGTCTTGTTGATATCAGTCACTTTGAGTTGAAGGAGAAACACGAGTTCACTCAGTTTGTGGGGAAACTCATGTACGGAACATACTGCGGTATCATGACGATTGTTCTCATCAACATGTTCATTGCAATGCTTAGCAGCTCGTTTCAGAAAATATCGGTAAGCATCGGTACATACCTCAAAAAATATCAGTAAATGGCTGCTATATGCCAGGTATGAAGTAGATTTAAATTAAATTAACATGCTTAAAAGAATTGTCAATTATAAAGATGTATTTTGTTTATTAGATAAAATTGCAGTGATTAAGATATTTTTATAATAGAATTTGCAAGGGAAAAAGATGTTTTAAAAGAGAATGCAGCGCAGCAGTTGCTTTGAGAGTGAATTAAATATTCTTCTCCAGCCGAGAAAGAATATTTTTAAGACACTATTTTGATTGTTAAATCAATTCTTAACATTTTGTGGTAAAATTGATCACAGAATTAATCATTAACAAATGGATGACCAAGTTTTAGCATTGGATAATCTTTTCACAAAAAACTTGCAAAATTTCAATTGCCTGAAATTAAATTTTGCAAGCGATTGTCGCATTTAGTCTTACCTGAACTTCGATAATTATGACACTAAATTAGTTTTAATTTTTAATATATGCCTATTCAAAAGCATTTTAGAATTAGAATCACTACCTTTTTAATGTTTCAAATCATATCATAAATAAAATATGAAATATAATCGAGTATTTCAAGATTATTTTTTGACTTGTTTATTGTTTGCATAATTAAGAAGGATTTCAAAACAGGTAGGATAGAGATTGGTTTTGATTTATACTACAAATTCCTGCACTCTCCTCTGATTCCTGCTACTTTCATCACTCCTGTCACTCCTAGTTTCTCTGTATAGATATTGCACAGCACTATTTCAATCATTTCAATTCGATAAATTTAGAATTTTAGATTAATACATATTTTTAATTCACTAAATAAATTTTATTGTCTTATATTTCTGTTGATTTTCTAGTCCATACTGTTTCTCTAGCTACTGATCCATAGTATATTATTGAGATATTTTCAATAATATTGAGAATTTTCTAATGATTTTTTATGTTGTCTTGTATAATTTGATGTTATTCTATTTGCAAGAAATAATATATACATATATTTTATTTTTTATTGCTTAATGTTACAACAGCACAAAATATGTGTTTGCAGAAACCAAGTGATGACAACAAGACGACTCTAAATACAATGCGCCTAAAAGTTATTTTTTGAATAACTGAGCAAGAATTTTAAAACTTGAACCATGTTTTGTTCCCAAATGGTTTATGAAAACATCTACCCTCGATTACACAGGTTTATGTTTAATTTTGTTAATATCTGGCACAGGATGATCAGGACACTGAGTGGAAGTTTGCTCGTTCCAGACTCTGGATGAGTTACTTTGAAGAAGGTGGAACTGTTCCTGCTCCGTTCAATATCATCCCAACTCCAAAAACTTTCTGCTACATTCTAAAGTGGATCAAGGATGGACTTTGTCGGTGTTCAAAGACGGCTAAAAACAACAAGTGGCAGAGTATTCGAGTGAGTTCTATGCTATTGATAAAGATATGAGAATAATGAAAAGAGTAGTTTATTGTAGTAAGAAAATATTTACTTCATTTCCGCTTCAATAGACATTGGTGAGGGGGTTGGTTATATTTTTTATCTTTTTTGAGGGGTACTGGACCCAATTAGGCAGACCTTTAAATTTATTGTAATAGTTTTGAATTAAATGCGTTATATTTAAACTTCTGTTTAGCTTTGATCCTGATCACTAATTTATAGGTTAAGGAAGTTAGTTAGGATAATAGTTAAATTTATGGTTGTTTGGAGTTAGGGTTAGGGTTATTAAATGAACTATCAGACTCGATTTGTTGAGTTTATATATTTGGGACTGATTCTAAGGATATTGATAGATGCTTTGTATTAATTCTTTTACAATTGACTTTGTTAGAGGGCCGTCAAGAAAGTTCATGAACGAGATCAAATGTATCAGGTAAAAGAATCTAGTCAAAGCTTAGTTTTTACATTAAAACTCTTATTCATTCAAGTAAAGGGTGATAGTTATTTATTATATACATTTTATATTTTTAAACCTTAAATTCAGTCTTAAAGCTTAAATTATAATGATTATATGATGATTATAATAATTATCTTTTAAACCTTTAATTTATATTAAAACCTTATCTAAGACATAGGATATGTACAAATAATTTTTAATTATAAAATGACAAGTAAATTTCTTCACAGTTTTATTAGATTATTTACATTTTAAAATTCACAAATAATTATTCTATCTCGCAGGCTGTGATACATGACTTGGTAAAACGATACGTCATGAAGCGACAGCGTTCAGCCAACTCTGACGTTGTGAGTGAAGATGACGTCAATGAAATCAAGCAAGACATTTCTTCTTTTCGCTACGAGCTCCTCGAGATTCTTCGCTCTAATGGCATGACTCTTCCAACTGCTGGAAGCAAGCCTCAGAATATAAGTAAAATCTTCTTTAAATTGTTATTTGAATATTTAAGTTTAAAGCCATGATTATTATATTAATGATGCCTCAGACTTTGCAGCTAATTTAAGAATCTTACTTAAGGTTGAAAGAAATTTTTTATATAATAAATCAAACCTGAATTTTATTAGAAATCCAGTTGTGATTTACCAATAAGATACAAAATCTCACTATGTGTGCAATGAACAATGACCATTTGATGCAAAAAGTGCATTTTAGTACGGGTGGTCTGTTGAGATGAAATATGATCAATATGATCATCATTTACAGAATCAATGTTGTGTTTGATTTTCAGTATCTTTTAGAGATAGGCCTATTACTAGTTAAACCGAAATTTAACAGTTATAATAAAACGACTATTTGCAATGAATATATACAAATTATTTGTGTATATTATTGCAATAAAATACACAAATATTGCAATAATATACACAAATTCCATTTATGCATATTATTGCAATATTTCGGATATATTTAGGCAAAACTAAAATGTGTTTAGATTATATAACTATTGATTGAAATTGATTGAAAGGACCCAATATTTAAAATCTTGTGAATTTGTCAATTTATTTTCAAGACGCGAAGCAACGTCGTAAACTAGGCCGGAGTCCGCTCAGCAAACTCTGCTCCATGACGGACTCCAGTACGGAGATCTACGACTCCGCTGAAACTCTCCTCCCACTCTACACGCGCCAACAAAGCGATACCGCATCTGAATTAAGTCGCGCATCATCGAAACAACTTACAAAACAGTTCTCTATCGATGTACCTGCGCCTAAACGTCTTGCAACTGATGCGCTTCCTTCTGTTGACGAATCAACGGAAGAACGCTCGAATGATTCAAATTATCATAAACATTGTAAAATTCCCAAAAACTGCTATCGAGAGATACTGCTGAAGAACGCCAACTGCGCACGTAATCGAATCGCGATGTCAAATGACTCGTTCGATTCGAGTCAAGCAACTACGGATTTTGACACTTTTTGTAAGAGTAGTTCGGTAAATTCCGAATGTTCGGAACAGTATCAAAACGCGATATTTCCACTGAAAAACTCGATGCCAATGGTGGATTTATCGAGTGTATCTAAATCGGATAGTACGCTGGAAAAGTGTAATGGAGAGAAGTTAGTTTTTATGGATTTGACGGGTACGGATATTGGTGACGATCAATCTTCATCCAATAAAGTTTTGCAACATTTGAGTTGCAATGATTCGGTGTATGATATTGATCCTTGGGTTCCTACGACTGAATGTGTGACGATTGAAAATAAACTTTGCGTTAGGGACGGACTTGAGGATAAGATCCATCCGAAGTATTTGCAAAATAGAGGCGTTAAACACTGAAGTTAGCTCTTTCATTTTCTGTTTTGCAATGATTTAAAATATAAAGATGTTTGAATATCTCGTAAGATATTAGATAAGAATAAACTTGATCTCTTTGTGTTCATTGGGGCATTTTTCATTGACGTCTTAGCATTTCAAGTTGCAAATGGAGTGATTTTTCCAGTTTTTTGAGTGATTTGTTCGGAACAGAAGAAAGTATTTAGTGATCTCATATATTTTACTCTTCATACAATTGTGATGTTTAATTAATCCTTATCATGGCTTTTTTATGTAGGACGCTACATGTTGAAGACTATTACAGATCAGTTTTCTATTATTTGGTACGAAATTTTGTTAAAAATAAAAGTTAATTTCAGGAAATTATTAGTTGGCATAGTCATTTCAGATGCACATCATTTCGTCCATAATTCATTTGAATTCGGTCTTCAGTCTCAGTTATTTGCTTCTTTCACATTTTCTATCACATTTTTGACACAGTTTTAATTAAGTTGATTTGAAAATTGATTTAATTTGACTTTGCTGTTATACAGCCTATTTATACAGCTAATTTCTAAACTATTTATTATAATATTGAGATTCTAATCTACCCCGGATCTATAAAAATGTTTCCCCATTGACTTGATCATGACTTGAAGAAGATTTCTAAGCATACCAAATTTTATTTAATTGTGATAAATTCAAAGCGAATATATTGCTATTTATATTATAATCATTAATTCTATTGTAGTTAATTGTACATAAATTACTTTGTGTGCTATATTTATACGTATCTTTGTATGCTCGTCTATTTTTTCGTTTTCTGCATTATATTGCAAGCGAATTCGCTGTTATTTGTATTGAAGCATTTAGCACAACTTTATTTCATAGAGAATTTGATTGAAAAAATAACTGAAAACTAGATGTTGTTGAAATAATGACAGTATCTCAAAGCTTATTATACTTAATTTAATAAATTTAGGGTGTAATTTATATACTTCTACTTTGTAGAACAGCTAGACGTTTACAGCTAGACGTATTAATTTAAAATGATTATACAACTGAACAAATTATTTGTGTGGTGTAATTTTTAATGGTGCTTAATTACTGTTATATTTTCTGCAGCAAGTAAGAATAACTTAAATTTGTTTCTGGCAGACCAGTGATCTTAAGTTAATTGATTTTTATTAAGTGAAAGTCACATTTGAAATCTCTGCATATTTTTACTATAACTGTATATGTTAAATGTATCGCATTTATTTGAGAATAATTATATTATCTAGTAAAACAAACTGAACAGAACAATGTTATGTATGATATTATATGTTTATTAAATCGATGTCGTATGCGCGTAAACAGGCAAAAAACGAATCATGACATAAAAATAGCTAAACGTTTTATACAATAAAATGTTTATAAATGTCATCTGGAATAAAACAGAGACAAGCAACAATAAGTCGATATTACATCAGTCTGTACACATCACGTGAATTCTAAAATAATATGCAAATTCTATTTCATTACTACAAATAAAACAGCTTCATAGAAATTAAACGGCTTCAGTTTGACATCTCTCACGACTGATGGCTTATGATACAAATTATGACCATTTAACAAGGCATTTCTTCTTCATTGCTCGTTTTAAAAAGGGACTTCATAGCCTTCCAATGATTAAATAGTATTTAAGTTTTACATTTCTAGCAAAATATATTATGAATAACAAAATTAGAGGTTATTTGTCCTTAAATTTATGCCAGCCAAAGATTAATACAAAATATAACATGGACAAATGTAACTAATTATATATTGTATTGTATATTTATATACTAAAGAAAAATAAGTACTGTTTATATTATAAATTGTTTATATTATAAACTGTTTATATTATAAACTGTTTATATTATATTATTTTGATATTAATATTAAATATGTGGTACACTAAAATTTCAGAGAAAGAACATAACAATGAAATACAGGATTAATAACCAGATTACTAATGAAATAATTTAAGCTATTGTTTTCAAAGCAAAGATGAGCAGAATATATAATGATACAAAATATAAGGAGATAGAAAAAAATTGAATTATATAGGATAGAGAATAATAATAATGATAAATAAATATTATAAATACAAATAATAGCAAAATGATAGTATAGCTGTGAAAAATACTTTTGAAGTATGAATTTAAGTTCAAACATGCAAAATTATATTCGAGACAGTTACACTAGCCAGTGTTTAGTTTTAAAGTCAAATCAACGTCAAAGGCTATTGAGATGTTATGAATTGCGTCTGGCTTGAAACCAAATGATACGTATAAATACTTGACACAAAATGTACTTACAAATATTTCATAGAGCTTCAACTCATTTTTGTTTCTACAGAAAAGAACATAGTTTCAAGCGTTTACTAAAACAGGCTGATCAACAACTTAGAATAAATTATCAACAAGCTAGTATAGTAATTAAAAGAACTAAAAAGAGTTAGTAACGATGATGACTATGATACTAATGAATATAGTAATAGTAATAATATAATAATAGTAATAAATAGTAATAACAATCTCCCAAAAATATCTCTGAATTTAAGTACAAATTGTAATCATTGATTGAATCGCCTTTCCTAACTTATTTTCTTCTCGAAATAGAATAAATAATAATATTAATACAGGAGCATGAAAAATAGTTGCAAAATGGATCTTAACATAAATAAACACAGAGGAACTACACTAATACTGAAGGAAATAAAATAAATGTCAAAAACTATTTTCTACTCGTCAACTTTTCTGTCAAGTTCAAATTTACCAAGTTACTAAATTACTCTAAATTCAATCGCAAAGAGTAACATAAAAAAACAATATTGTTAATTTCATAAATATTTGAAAAATTACACGCTCATTTCGTGATTTAGAAAGAAAAACAATACTAAAAATTGCGTAAATGTCAAAATGTAATACGTTGGCAATAAAATGAAAATTTAGTATTTTGATATAACATAAATATTAAAAATGATTAAGTAAATGATGATGTTAATATTATGAACTGGAAAACTATTAACTCGATAAAATACAGTCACTGAAAGCATTAATTACGGTAAATATTAGCAATTTGTCAAGTCTAGGATTTCATAAATTTGCTAAAATTCATATTCTACGAGCTGATAATATGTTCATTATTTAATGATCATAATATATTAACTAATACTCAATTAATTAATTAACTGATACTCAATTAATTAACATATGATCAGTTGTTACTGGATCATATATTAAAAAGACTTCTGTAAATTTGGACATTATCAAATGCATTGTCAGCTCGAAACACTATGCCGAATATTAACCAAACTTTACAATAGTCAATACGCAATAGTGAATAATGTCATCTCAATACTCAATAGCAAATAAAATAAAATATTAACATTATCGCAGAGTAAATAACAGTTTAAATATTGAATATACACAATAATGACTAAATATACTAGTGATCAAATGAGCAATATCTACAGATTCCCAAAATGCAGCAAAATGATCATGCAGATTCGATTAAATAAGTAAATCCGCCACCTTTAAATAAGCATTAATGTAAAAAATTAATCAACAAATATATATATATATACTTCAATCGGCAGATTTCTTTCTCATGTATTTACCTCATAAATTAATTATAAATTGCTTAAAATTGCTATTTATTTAGCGCAACTCTTTGTTAAAAAGGTGTCGCTTACGATTATTAGAATAGATAGATTTAAATAATTAGTTCTCAAAAAGTTTTTGTCAAAAAATGGACTAAAACTTAATTACTAGTTAAACTTTCATGAAATGTGTCTTCAGTTGTCTAACAACACCAAAAAAAACAACAAAATAAAAGAAGAAAATGACTATATTCTATATAAGACCACTTCAAAAAGTGTCCCATTATATCTTAGTTCATCAAAATCTATAGAAAATATACACAACTAATACCTGACAGTTCGCTTTAAAAGATTCAACTTTTTTCTCTTTTAAACCTTTTAATACACACTCAGATATAATTGTATTCGGAAGCCAAAAAATTACATTGGATTCGACTGCACTGTATCTTGAAAAAACCCAAAATAAATTGCTTTATTTACTAAATAAAGACAAGCCATCAGCCGAGAGAGATGTTAAACGAATTACTATGGAAAAAGAGACAGAGCAGACGTAATAGACAATTTCAGAATCATCGAAAAAATTAACAAACTAAAGTCCGCGTTATTTCGCAGTGTTAAAGTCTTTAAAACATGGATCGTTAACGAAATAATTGTCATAATGTAAATAAAATGATGAAAAACGTACTATAGTCCATCGAGAGGCACAAACGAAAATAGAAACAAAACGGAGCGTAAACGTTAAACAAATCTCAGCGTAAAACGAAAAATAATCAATGAAATGTATTAGTAAAAGTGAATTCAAAAATGATCATCTGTTGATTTCACAACTAGCAAAAATTCAGCAATTATTATCTCTTGGTTTGTGAATGAACACACGCGCAAAATTGAAAAAATGAGCGAAATTATTCTATTTAGAAATTGAAATAAACTGAAAAACTTTCAAACTGAAAAACTTTCAAAATGGAAATTAAGCAACGAAAGAGATTTGAAAAAGAAGAAGAAGAGGGAAGAAGAACTGGATACAAGATAACAATAACCTAAAGATATTCAAATTGAAAACGTTTGAAAGAAATTGACAAAAAATTGATAATATGTGTTAAAATTAGTTTAAATTGACTAAACGGAAGATTTCTGGGAGCCTGTAAATATGTGAATTTCCAATTTAGGTAATTTATTTTTAATACTGCATTAAAGCACACAGGAAACTGAGTTGATTATAAACAAATGACGTCTTATCCAACGAAATGATAGAAACAATCGTAGGCTTTGTAAGTTTTAATTCGAATAATGCAAAAAATTCAGTGATCATATCATCATTAATAATTTTTAGCTGGCTTAAAAAATCAGTCAAAAATAAATACTTTTCACTAAATATTTCAATATATCCATTAAATAATTTCATTTAAATCAACCATTCCATAAAATAAATGAATTTATATATTTCTTTTGATATAGGTTATCAATGAGATACACAAAAATGCGTATATATGATATATAAAATTGAATTTATATCACACTTTCAAATGTGAAAATGCCTATATATTAATGCATAACTTTAATTCAAGAATGCAATGCAGCGTACAATAACTATAATACAGCTATATTGTGTTAGATTAAATTAAACTACTGGTTAACAAAAGTCTAAGCCCAACAACCTATTGAAACAATTATCTTTTATTGCGTTAACTGTTTTCGCAATTAAAATTCAACGACAAACAAACTAAGGACTGAAATGAATTATAAAACTAGCTTTTTCACCAACATAAATTATTTAGAATCAGTCCACAGATGGGAAAAACACGCTACGTTCGGACATTAATCGAAAAAGAACCTTTAAAAACAACTTTAAATTTCAACTGACTTTCAGAAACTGATATAGATACACTGCTATAGAAAAACATCACTTGATTATTTATTTGGAGTTAGAGCGTTAAGTATTAATCTCAGTTAATATTAGCAATAAATTGCACAAATACCCTGGAATATAATAACAATAATCATCAGCAGAAGAAGACAAAGTAATGCGTATTAAGCTGATATTTGTGGAAAAAGCTGATTGCTGCCGCTTTAACTCTCGTCAATAACCTAAAAAAAAGCAAAATGAAATAAATAATATTTACCAATAATCCTGCGATTTGATTCTAATGCTTATTTTGACAATTTATTTTAATGCCATAATACGACGCTTTTTGTAACTGAGCTAAAAACGCGTATGTAATAATAAATAAAATTATTTATATTCAAATAAGTAATTAATATTTTAAATATTGATATAACGAATAATATTATTTGTTGAATTGTTATTAGTTAATGATTGTAATTATGCAAATCAACAACGCCCTGATGGCAGTAATTTCACTGTATAAAATTATTTAATAAATCAATTAAAATACTCTCAGAGATGTCACGTCAATATATTAGACCAGATTTGAAAAAAATTAAATATAATAAATAACCAGTAAAATTTACAAGGAGACAAAAAATATATTCATAAATATAAATAACATATTCATAAATATGTTTCATGTAATCTGAGAACAGAAATTGAGATATAATCGACTAAAATTTATCTTTGCTTAACGTCACATTAGCATAAAAAGATTACATAACGATTAAGTTATGAACTGGATGTGAAGTTAAGATATAATCAACTGAAATTTATCTGATACTTAATGTCACATCAGCACAAAGAGGTTATAGAACGATAAGCTACGAACTGGATGCGCAAAAATCAAATCAAATAAACATGCAACTCTTCAAACGGTGAACTAACTCATTTTTCTTTGGGAATGACAACGCAAGCAAAAAAGTCTGACTTTTGTTCCCAAAGACAAAGCTAACTGACTAGTACCACTGCAGTGCTAAACATCACCACCCAATCCTTTCAAATCACACTCATAAACACTAAATCTCATTTCCCATAAAATGTCAAACATTCCAAAGGAATTCAATGCAGCACCACAGTTCCACAATTTCCACGATTGTAAATGAAACAATTTCGGAAACTTACGGAAAATTCGACGGAATGAAATTTGGACTGTTGCGTTCGGAAATATGGCGCGGAAATTCAACAAAAAAACAAGTTTCTCATAATAATAATAAAAAACATAAAAATATCATTTATGCCTAAATTTCAACAATCAATGCAGAAGGTAATCTGATAAAATTTGATTTCACGTTATAACAGTAATTACATCTTAAAGTCATAGTTTCAAAAGCCATTTGAGTAACGAACAATATCAAAATGAAATAATATTCAATATTCTATTATATATATACCTAAATAAAATTGAAAATTAAAAATTTTGTCAATGATATTTGATGTTTGAAAGAAATTAATGACTTGGATATTAATTTTTATAAATTTATATTTTATCATGTGTCGAATATATCATGTATTAACTGAAAAGTATCAATTGCTTTATAATAACTAAATAAAAATATAATACCGCTGACAACAAAATGTATCAAATATTAAATATGAAATGAATTATTTAAAAATGTATCATATTTTATGATGATATGCTAGCATTCCAGTAATATATCAAGAGTTCACAAGACTGATAACATATCATTTGATATTCCTAATAGTACAGAAAAAAATTTAGACAATCTGATAACTAAACTGACAACTGTTTATTTGATACTTTTAAATAATGTACAAGAAATTACGATACTTCTGATAATGTATCGTAATAGTAATCTGGAATAGAGAATTATGACTGATTAACAAAAATTGAGTTTTGCATATCATAAATTGTCAATTAATGTCCCTAAATCATAATTAATGATCAGTGGATTTTAAACTGCTAATCAATTGATTATTAAATGAAGATCAATTGATTGTTAATTGATACTCAATTGAAGGTCAGTGAATTAAAAATTAAGGATCATACAATTATTAATTAATGATCAATGGATCTTTAATTATAAATCTATAGATCGTTCAATGATAATCCGTAGATCACAAATCTGATCATATGGCTCATTAATTGAAGATCTTTCATTTATTCACTAAAAATCCATAAATGACTAATTAACAATCTATCAATTACTTATTAACAATCCAAAGATCATTAATTTATAATCCATAGATCATTAATCAACTCTCAGTACATCATTAACAATTGATCTGCAGACTAATGAGTGACAATCAATATATCATTAATTGATAACCAGCAGATTTTGAATTAATAATCTATTGACAAAGAAATAATGACTTAAGAATCGAGATGAGAGTGTATCAACAGTATGAAATTGAACAATAACAAAATGTCAACATCACTGTCATACAACGAAAATCACTGATCATCCAAAAATTAGTATTGATTGATCACAGACTATATGCATTATTAATGATAAATGGACCATAAATTGACAATTTATAATCAATATATTTTGAATATTTAGAAAACTTTTAATGCAATTAAACGGGTTTAAAATATGTGTAAAACAGGGTTTAATAATTTAATACCGCATCATTCTATAACATAAATCCAGTAGTTTTAACAACATAATGCAATCACTCACAAAAAAACAGCACAGAAGGGATGTTACAAGCCCTGCCCACAAATATCACATCTCATTAAAAAGTCATATTATCACGAGAGCTGTTATAGGAGATCTAGTGGACAACACAAAGGAACACAGTGTATTTGTCTTCAAGTTCTGAGGGCTTCTAATCGCTGAATCGCTTCCTTGCAATATCGAGTCTTCCGAGGCAAGAAGCAATGCTGGTCGAATGAACCAAAATCATCGTCAAGACTTTGAAAGAATTCGGCAACATCTGGCAACAAAAAAATAAAGAACAGAAATATGAAATTTAGATACATAATAATACATGAGAGATAAGATAATGTGAGATGGAAACTGGATACAGGCAAGATGTTCTTGTCACTATAGTCTATTTCTTAATTTTACTCCCTAAATTTTGCGTCTCTTTGTAGAGGTAATCTCAACATTTAACTCGTTAGAAGTGATTTCAAGTGATTGTATTTAAAAATGCTTGATAATGCCTCGTTTGCTACTCACATTATAATACATATACAGCATTGTACTTTCTGACTTACATAAATAACTATATAATCAAATAATGTCTTTTTATTTACGGAAATAAAATCAAAGTCACTGGGTGATGGAAGGAAAAAATATCTTAACTGTAAGTTCATCTTAAATATTTTCATATTAAAATCGCTACTCGTTATAAATGATAAAATATATAATAAATAAAATAATAATAAATGAGAAAGAATACAAACTGGAATTGGAGTCAACAACGGCGATAGACTGCGCCCACAGATCATGAGCCTGATGCAGATTAGACACATGACTCATGTAACTGAGCATCATACTGTGAACGCGTTGTGGTATAGCAACAGACAATGCGTTGCTCGTTGTGGGACCGTTGCTTGGTCGAGGCATACCTTGGTCGCAACCATTGCTACTTCCCTGAAGCAACCACGGTTCATTTTTCAAATGTTGCCGTTATTTAAGAATATTAAAAATATTTAAAACCTCATTCCAATAAATAATATATTTAATTAATAATTCGTTTTAATTTTAAATATTTTGATAAATTAATATTTTTAGCTCTCCTTATGTTGATATATATAATATTAAGTATTACTTATTTTATTGTAATTTATCTGTCTGCCCCTGATAAGTTAAAGAAAAATGTTATTTCTAAATTCTCCTTATAACCCATTATACAATTGTAGATTGATTACTTACGGCAGAGCCTATGGATGTTACACTGCCTGCGGGGGAGGGTTGTGGGTGGGGGGAGATGGGGGAAGGCGTCCCATTGGTGTGACTCCAACTGACTCCGCCCGATGTCGATGAGTTGCTCATCTTTGACTGGCTGCCTAAGTGATAGGGGGAGGGCTGCTGCATGGGCTTTGTGGGATTCTAAAGATAGAACAAAAATGAAAATATATCCATAAAAGCTTGCAGCAAACAGACAGAAAGCGTTTAGTTATAACAAAGAGACTCTTATAAAATCTGTTGATCTTTATACAACAGATTTTTATAAAATACAAAATGTGTTGCTCCAAAAAGTTGTTGTATTTGGAGCAAAACACATTTTGTATTTTATAAAAATCTGTTGCATAAAGAAAAATCAACAGATTTGGCAAGTCTCTTTGCTATATCTGATTTTTATAAAATCTGTTGTATTTGGTTCCCAGACAAAGTGACCCTGAATACATTAACCCAACAATACAGCCCTGTAAATTCATGTAACAAACAAAACCTTAACTAACCCTAAACTTAACCCTAACTCTAGCACTAACACTAACTTCAATAACAACCCTAACCTAAATCACAACCTCGCCCCAATCTGAAAAATGAATAGTCAGGGCTGCTTTGTCTTGGCCATTTTGACGATTCACAACTATATCATATGTATAATTTTATGTATATAATTTCGTCTAGTATTACTTTCTGACTAATTGATTAATTGATTAATTGATTGATTAACTGATTAATTGATTGATTAACTGATTGATTGATTAAATGACTGATTGATTATACCTTAACTTCAGTTTCTAATGCCACCTTCAATCGAGTCGTCTCTGATTTCTTTAGATTATAAAGTCTCATATGAACGATTGACTGAAGTCGAAGGCTATAGTGAATTACAACAAAAAAACAATTCATCACTTCGTTTACGAAACATATTGTAGCAACACATGTAGCCTTGTGACACAGTTGTAATTTATTTATGGATACATTTGTTCTACAATGTCACATCAACACAAAACGTCTATTTTATTTCACACATCAGCAATAAGCCGAGTTTTACTTATAATTCATTTATTTATCTTTGCTTATAAATGCAATCAATTTAAAGAATAAATCAATAAATAAATTCTAAATTAAAGCTTATATACTGTACAGAATCTGTCTGTACAAAAGCTCCCAGGAATCGACAATAAGTTACTTAAAGCAAAATCTATTCATCACAATTAACAGTTAATAACATCATCGTTTTATTAGTTTAGAACTAACTTCTGCATTAGCAGCAATGCCGATTATAAGTGTGCTCATTGCCAGCTGATATCTAAGCCAAGAACCTAAGCCAATTTTTCTCAAAACTGTCTCACAAAACTTGCCATTCTTCCCAGCCGACTCGTTTCACTGACCCCAAAAGGATGGACGGCTGAGTCAACCAAGGCGCGTACGTAATTTAAATTGAATGAAAGTAATAGAAATTTTATTTACCTTAAAACCAAGAATTTATCTTTATTGGACCCAGTGCATTGTAACACATCACCGCTATTGGAACTGAAAAAGTGCCTGAAATTTCAATAAATAATAGATTGATTAATTAGTCAAAATTGATATAATATTATTATGAAGTATTATTATTATTCTTATAAAGTTAACATAAATCTTGGTAATCCAATATTTATTCAATTTATTGACTAATATTGATCGCTATTTAATGTCACATCAGCACAAAATGAAAGCTCTTAAAGTGGCACTTTGCTTAGTAAACAAAGTGACAAGTTATTACTTGACATTAACCATAAATGCACTGAATAATTTTCCTTTAGGAATGACGGGGCATGCAAGTATAAACCTTCAACCAATTTTATTCTCAAACAAAACCAACAAGAAATAGCATAATAAAATCTTGAACAATATAACCTGCAACATTTACACGCTTACAATCTATTATCTAAACAAAAACTACAAATAAACTACATGCTACAACTAAATATAAATTATAAACTAACTACAAATTACCTACACATGAACTATAAACTATAGACTAACTACAAATCTTCATTACAATGAGCGCATAATGTGCTTTTTGTACACAAATATGAAACTTACTGATGATAAGCCAGTGTGACTTTGTACATTTTCTGAAGTTCAAGCGAATCATAACGTTTTTCTCTCTCAGTCGAGCAACCGCTACAAATAAATGACATGGTAGCCTCCAGGCAGTATAGCAGTCTTTTATATCGATCCCTCTGAAATAAAGCACAAAAAACAATCAAAAGTCAACAATTAATAATACAATCTAATAGAATAAATACTAAGAAATGAATATACAATAAAATAAATAAATTATAAATGCGATCTATGAATATAGCCTCTAAAGTGTATTTCCGTAAGAATAGGCTGCAGCCTCATACTTCTGGCTGCAGCTCTAAAAATATCGCTCCAGAAATAACCGCAGGAAAAGCTTTCATAGTACAATGGAACGTTCTTCTTTAATAATGCGTATTAATTTTGGTAAAGTAAATTTATTTATGAAATAATCCAGAACATATAATCTTGACAAAAAAATTGTGACAAAAAAGCTAAGACTGAGTTTTTATAAGTTGCTCATTAATTTTATCTGCGCCTTCATGTCTAATAATTCCATTTTAATAACTGAACATTTATAATTTCAAGCGAGATTGGTGCAAAACAAAAATTATACAAATAAATTATATATCATTCTTTCACTATTTTACAAGAAAAACTACAGATGAAAAAAGCATGTACCTCTGCATCTCCTAGATGTTTCACTCGTTTTGCTTCTTTCATATAAAACTCTGACGACTCAACTCTGCACAAAACAAACATTACCCTCAACTTCAATCTAAATTACCACTCCCAAATCATTTAACACAACTCGCTATATGGAGAATTTAAATTTCAACCCAGAATTACTGGTTCCTAGTCCAATGTCCTAACCGCTTCACCACAAAAGAAATTCTAATTAAATTCTAAATTTTCATTATATACAAATAGCGGTATGCGGACGTTTAGTCAAAGGATGATTCGTCAACGGACTGTTCATCAAGGATATTCATTATATTTAGGGTTAGGGTTAGGTTTAGGGTGAGGTTTAGGATTAGGGTTAAGGTTAGGGTTAGGGTTAGGAGTTATAAGAATTGTCCATTATAAAAATAGTTCTTGACGAAAAGTCTGTTGACGAATTGTCCAAGAATCACAAATAGCACTTCAATACAGTGCGCAAAATGAATTCTAAAAATAACAACGAAAACAAACCTATCAACACTTCGCAACTGTTGAGTCTCTGTACTGGCATCCTGCTTCTTGATCATCTCTACGTCTTTCCTTCTGTCCAGCGGCATATCGGCTAAAACAACATCACTCTCCCTGCCAGTCGCGGCGTGGCAATGGCAAGAAGTGACGGCAGGGGATGATGGTAGGCTAACTCGAGAAGGTTTGAGAGCGGGAAGAGAAAAAGACTCGGATTTGTTGGAATTGGATGTGTTTGAAAGAGATCGATTAGGAAGAAACAGACGATCGATCTAAAGTTGAAAATAAGCATTTTAATTAGATTTTAAAAAAAATCTCTCTAAAATAACTTATAGATGCAATTGATGATTATTTTTTGCAACGCACAAACCTTGATTAAAGTCTGTTAAAAAGGCTTTAAATTCTAGCTAAAGAACAAAATAATACATGTTCGAACAAAAATGTTCATTTAATTAAAAAGCAAAAGATTAATTTACAGACAGTAAATTAACAGACAATTTCTAGATTTAATAACTCAAAAACTAGTAAACTAGTAAAGAAGACTAGTAAATTGACTAGATTCAACAACAATGTAAATCTATTACATTATAATGAAATTGTTGAACTTAGAAATTGTCCACAATTTATTTTCATACAACTGCAAGAATTCTTTTATAAAAAAAATTGATCAACGAGTTCTTAATGCGTAAAATTTAATAGATCAATGAAAATATTATTTCATAGTTCAACTTTATGAAATATCCAAATCCAAATAAACTATATTATTTTATTATTTAATTTATATTTTATTATTGAATATTTTATTATTGGATATTTGATATCCAAATAAAATATATTATTTCATATATGAATCTAAAAAAAATAATACATTATTTCAAATTTAACCTTAACGACTGCAGAAAAGTTCTCAATGGTATCCTCCTCATTCCCCCGCGCGTTACCACTGCGCGTCATCTCTTTATCCACTGCGCCGTTCTTACATCGTGCTTTTCTCGACGTGGTCGCGTCATCTTTAGAACGATGTCGCTTTACTTGTGACACTTTGCCGTTAGACTTAACGTTATCGTTTGTTAATAATTTCACCGGTTTTTCTAATTTGACTTCATGTAAACATGATGATGATGATGAAGATGATGATGATGAAGATGATGAGCGTTTTGCAGGGCGTTTTGCAGGGGATGCAATGGTAATAGAAGATTTAGTAGATATTGGTTGAAGATGATCAGATCTGAAATAGAAAAAAAAGGCGTCTAAAGTAAAAGCATTTTAAATGCTTAATTAGAATAAATTTAAAATTAAGATAACATCATCGAAAAAATCAAAGTTGTTATATATAGTTAAGTTGCTTGCTAAAGGGTGCAGCAAGTCAGCTAAACACTAGCAGTATCTACAAGTGTGTACATGTAATGGCAAGTTAAAATGTTGACTTGTTGCTTAATGTCGCATCAGAACAAAAGTCTTATCAGTCTATAGACAATGATTTAATTGAGTAACATCTACATTAAATGGTTACAAATAAGAAATAAATGTTGTAAACTACACTACCGAAATGATTAGTGAATATGTGGCTCTTAAAACAATCCACTAGATAATCTACATTCAGAATTTAAATGTCAGATTCCCGAAATGATTGCGTTTAGACTCTAATCAAGCTATCTAACTAGATGTAATAAATCTCAAGCAATATATCTGCGCATGATAACTAAGCTTCCAATAGCAGAAACTAATATCCTACTTTTGTTTCGCAAGGTTTAAGTAACTTTTTCAACAATATTATTCAAATACATAATAACTATGTTCTTTGACAATATTTCGACAATATACTTTACAGAAAACAATATATATATTTATACAACATTGCAACATTCTTACAATATTATGAAAATTTGTTAATTAATGCTTAACAAGCATTTCACTTATAAATTTTTTATTATATTTTGTAATTTAAAAGATATATATAGACCACTTACATGACTTCATCAACATCAACTTTCATCACCTTTTCCTCGACTCGCAGCTTCTTACTGTCCATCACAGCTTCATCACCTAACTCATCCACTTTTCTCTTCATCCCCTTTCTCCCCACGGACGATTCAGCCTTCATTTTACCCGGCAAAACTATATTCGTAACCGATTTATTCGACGATTGCTCCTTCTTTTCGAGATCAACAACGGAATATCGACCGTCTAATTCAACCTTCGACTTAATCAATTTCATATTTTTACCCTTAGTGTCCAACCCGTTTTTCTTAACAGGAAACGCAATAGGAACAACTTTTTCTGTCGAATTTTTACCACTTTTAACGATATTCTTATTACCATCTAAAGTCATTTTCTTTACTGATTTTAATCCCTCGGATTTTTTCAAATCGGAAATTTTATCTTTTGAAATTTTATCCTCAGTCTGATTAGTATTTTCTGTCCGTCCTGAACTGACTAATTTAAGACTGAGTCTGACCATAACCGCCGGTGAACCGTCAACTATTTCAACTCCTGTAGCGATATCTTTATCACGTTTTAAATCACGCGAGCTTTTAGATTTATTCTTAGCTTCGCCACTTTCCCCTCCTGGGTCGATTTGCTTATCTTCGATTGAAGTCGAGTTATTCGCATGATCTGGACTCGAAGAATTGTTTATCGGTGACTGAGTACAACAATCAACTTCTTCATAAACGGTGTCAAAATCATACGTACTAACATCGACTTCGACAGCGGGAGAGGGGACGATATCATCGACATTGGGAATGGCGTAAGATAGGGAAACCGGCTGGTGAAACACCGGGGAAGACAAGGGGGAATTACGTGGGAAAAAACATGTTATAGGACTATGTTGAAGCAGGGGAGACGGAAACAATAATGGAGTATTTTGATTAACGGGGGATGTTAAAGCTAGCGGGGAATTTAGTTGCAAAGGGGACGGGGTAGGGGAATGCTGGGGAAAGCATGACGGGGGAGGAGCGGGGGTGACTGCGGGGAAGGGAGAAGTGATAGGGGAGAAAGGGGCTAATGACATGGGTGGAAAGACAGGGGAAAGCGGAGATACATCTAGAGATACGTTTGATGAAAGATGATCGCTGTTATAGAGGACGTTTTTGCAGAGAAGATCCAGATGGTTATCGTCATCTTCATCATCTGCGGAATGACTGGAGCTTCCTGGGGCGGGCAGAGAGGGAATGGATGGGATGAATGATGGCACGGGGGTTTTACTGATTGGGACAAAGTTGCCTAAACTCCAAGGTCGCATTCTCTGTAAGAACATACAGCTGTTTATTGATGCTATTCTAGCGATATTAAATTCTTCTGTGTTTAGTTTGTTATCTTATGCGTTTATCCTACGTATATCTTCTAATTTCCATATATTTGAAATAAATAAAATTAATCGTGAATTCATAATGTGAACCTAAATCGAGAGAAATTTTAATACTTTTAATTCTAAAACAATTTAATATCTTGGTATGCGGACGTTTCATCAAAGGACGATTCGTCAACAGACTGTTCTTCAACGATATTCGATAGATTTAGGGATAGGTTTATGATTATGGTTAGGGTTAAGGTTAGGGGTTATAAGAATTGTCCGTTATAAGAATAGGTTTTGACGAACAGTCCGTAGACGAATCGTCTTTTGACGAAACGTCCTAGAACCAATATCTTGCCTGTTCGTATACATGAAGTTCCCTGTCACCGGGCTGTGTACTGGGTGCCTCATCATCAGAGTCTGACGTGTCAGACGATTCCCCTGAGGAACTTTGTGAACTTTGCGATGATTTGCGACACGGAGACACAACGGGGGATCTGATAGCGCGAAAATTATTTACATTTTACAACTTACGTTTTAACGATTTCAATAAAATCTGATAAATTTATTAATATATATATATCAACATCTGATAAAATTTTAAAAAGGTTAATTATATTTTAAGATCTGAATGACATCCAAAGTGAAGATGGAAAATTATGAGATTCTAATAGGGTTCATAAAAAATTCACATTATCTATTATATATAATAATTAACCTCATTAATAGAAAAGTACTTATGTTAAACATTAAAATAGAAAATATTTGAAATAGAAGTTGCATATATTTGTATATCGGACATAAAACACAGTAAGTTCAATATACAAATTGGATATGCACATACGACAATTTTCAGACATATTTCACCGTAATTGATAACTGAATAGCAGCACTAATAGCTCAAATAATAGCACAGCACAATAAAAATTTGAATAAAGCACAATTATTATATTTCAATAATTTTATCAAATTTGACCTATATGAAAGTTAATTTTTCTAAATATCTACCAAGAATCTATCTGCTATCATAGTTATTTAGTGTTCAACATTGATTTCAGGAAAATAAAACTTAAAATCAAACAGTAAGCTACAGAAGATAGTAACAACTGAGAAGTAAAATCAATGAATCAACTCAGTTAGAAATATTAAACAAAAATACCAAATAACTTTTAGGATTTCTCTCATTTCTCCTCTGTCTCACTTGCCCCCCTGCCACTATATCAACACCCTCACAACTCTCTCTCTCTCTTTCTTTCTCTCTCTCTCTGTCTCTCTCTCTCTCTCTCTCCCTCAATTCCTCCCTTAACTGTCCCTATCTCCCTCCCTTCCTCCACTGTGACCTCTATAACTCACTCATTCCTGGCCTCTTTATCTCTCCCACGCACTATCATTGTCCCATCCTACCTCCAACCATCTTTCCCTCACTCTCTCTCCCCCCTCTCCTTCCTTCTCCCACACCTTCCTCCCTCCTTACCTCCCTCCCTCCCTCCAATTAACAACTCAGCCCCCCCACAATTACACAAATCACACACAATCTCTTACCTCTCTGACCTGTTTACACCTGCACAACAAGACTCCACCATTTTCTCCTCCTCCTCCTCCTCCTCCTCCTCCTCCTTCTCCTCCTTCACTACAAATCTCCTCTCATCACTCTTTTTCTCTCTCCTCTTCTCTTCAATCTATAACAACACAAACATCCAACCAGCTGCAAAAAAACTCGATTCCAACACCAGATATAAAAATAAATGGTTAAATTTCAGCGTCAGATTGGAATCAAGTCAAAAGTATGGTGATACAAAGAAAAATCAATGAAATCATGACAGAACAGAATTCTGTCTAATCATTCTCAATGAGATAGGTATAGGAAGAGACTAATTAATCACAAATGAATCAATGAATAGCAAAGAGAGAGAAAGAAAAAAATGTAAAAATTGATCAGGTGATCTATTTCAAGAAACTGTAATGAAATTTTCTATTTCACTTGAAGTAATAAAAGCAGACAATTTTATATTATTAATAAAGACAATATTAATATGACTTGAATATGGTGTGAATCAAATGTTAAACTAACGTTAATGCAAAATGTTAACACGGTGTTAACATAGTGTTAATTTCAAGTGTTAACATAGTGTTAATTTCAAGTGTTAACATAGTGTTAATTTCAAGTGTTAACATAGTGTTAATTTCAAGTGTT